>CAUYON010042983.1:0-53615 GCA_963573935.1 Arctocebus calabarensis | reverse complement strand
GCATAGAGAGAAATTCTGGCAACATATTTTATTCATATGTTATGCTAAAATCCACCTGATTTGATGTTGCACTATAGTTTGGTAAGATATAATTCAGATTTGACATCTCTGGGCCACATTACAACAAGAGGAGTTATCTTGTGCCACTCATTAAACACATAAACACTACTAACAAAAGCTGATGAGCAAAAAAAAAAAAAAAAAAGGAGGGGGTCTGTGCATAATTTTCATGATATCCACTACCACAGATAGGGAAAAAAATCCTCACACAATAATCCTCATCATGCAGCGACCCATTCAGAGATCTTTTAAAATGGTTGAGGAGATCCCAAATTGGTGATCATTAATAAGGAAAATTTATATATCTAAGTGATAACATGTCTATTTTTGATTTTTTTATTATAAAAGCACAATAAAAGTGGGCAGAATAAAACTAGTGGGATATTTGACATTGTATTTGAGAAACTAGTGCATCAATATCTGTATCAATGGAAGTAGTTGCAATGCTCAGTGAGTTGCCAAGGTGCTCAATAGATATTTTGGTCCTAAATTTACTCTCAATGTGCTTCATTCTGGAAAATAGTTGCTAGAAAAGTGATATCCAAGTGATATGAAAAGTGATGACATGAACAAGGCATTAGTGTGAAGCAAAGGCTATTTGTCTCTGGGAAGACAGGATCTATACAAGTCCAGGAAAGAGATGTGATCAAGTTTTGTTTTTAAGTTGAATGTCAGACTGCAGTTCTACTCCATTTAAAAATTGGCAGGTAGCATATTTATGTCAACTGAAAATGGAGTCACGTATGCACCAAAATATCGACAATTACTCTGGAAATCTTGACATCTGTTTTCAAATTCTTGTATCAAATCAAAAAGAAAGGCTACATATTTTTTGCTGTTCACAGGCTGTATTTAGCCAAGGTGTCAAAATTCATAAAATTGCTTGACTTAATTTGAGCTAGCCAAGATTCCAGTTTCATTTAAAACACTGTTATAGTTTCACCATGAAGATTTTATTTATTTATTTATTTATTTATTTATTTATTTATTTATTTTAAAATCATAGCTGTATGGGAGGGGGGAGGCTAGCTGGAGAGAGGGTAATTGGTAGGACCATACCTATGGTGCGGTTTACAAGGGTACATGTGAAGACGTGCGTTTTTACTCATTTAAATGAGCAGTTACATCCACTAAAAATGTTAAATCTGTAAGCCAGTTTCATCATCACATTCTGACATAAATTTGGCTTTTGATACCATAAACAACTTGGTAACATGTCACAAAACATAAAATCTTTTCAACATTTGGCCTGGAGTTAGCTATCTTACTTTCCCAAAGTAAATGATGTGGTTATAATTAGTGTTAATACTTTTGAGGAATTCCTGGAATTGGTGATGATTCAATCCTCCGGCCCTTATGAAATTCTGTCTTGATGATGATTTTCAGGATGTTATCCATTTTTAAAGCTTTTGTGCATACATTTTCTTGATGTACTATGCAATGATACTCTATCAAAAGTGAGTTTTAGTTGACAATTGCATCATCTTCTATTAATTTCACAAGTCCCTCTCCTTTACCTACCATCGCTGGGGGCACCACCAATAACTATATCAAATATGTCAACAATGAACAAAAAAAAGGTGTTATTGCTTTAACATAATTTTTACTACTTTGTATAAACCTGTTGGCCTTAGTTGTATGTTTGAATGGCATTAAAGAAGCCATTCTTCAGTGACATTATATTCATCATAAAATCCTCTAACAAAAATGCTGTTATCCATTGTCCAAGCATAAAATTTAAAATTAGCAACTTTCCAAACTTCTTTAGATAGATTTTCCAGTCTCTTCAGTTTAGCTGGCAATAGTCTGGTGAAACAAACTGATTTTAGAAATGCCACCTTTTTTTCAGGGCAAATTGCATCTGTTCTGGTCTCCATACATTGCTTAGTAAACTCACCATCATTAAATGTTTTCTTTTTTTTTCTTTGCCATTAAATACACGACTACCTAACTAGCTTTTACATTGGAATCTGCTGAAATGTAACATTTCCAAACATTTTTTGTTGAAAAGACAGATTTCTTTTGGATATTTTGTCCTTATTGGGCAATCCTTGAATGCATCAGATTTGGCAGCATATTTCTGTGTAGAATGCCTTTTCAAATCACAGTCTTTGAAAACTTGCATAAATTCCCTACAAATTAAGCAGAGTGTTTTACTATTTATCTCTACAAAAAGTAGTCATCTTTCCACTTTTCACTGAATAGTCTTTCATCTGTAATTTTTCTTTTTGGGGTTCTGTTTTCTTTTGAGACGTTATAGAAATCATGCCAGTATTAAAAAAATAGATAAGGAACTATGTTCATTTTCATTATGAAAATCATTTCATGGGAAAATAGAAAGTAAAGTTTGGGCCCTTCCACAACTCTGCTGTGGATGCAGAGTAGGGAGTGGGGATGGAGGCTGATTGTAAAGCACTGTGGCTGACGACGTCTGAGGTGCTGCCAAGGCTCAGAAGTGCCCTTAAGAGATAAGGGGATTCCAGGATGAAAGGCAGAATGTGACAGAACAATATAATTGCATCACAAATGTATAACTCAACCTCCCAGAAGGAGGTGAGAGAAAAGGTGCTGACTTAAATAACTTTTGAAATGACTACAGTGTGGAAGACTAATTTGTAAAGTTGTTTGCCATGGGGATGTGAGTTAACAATCTTATACTGCTGTACAAGGAATTAAGTGAATGGATGGTGGGAAAGAGACAGATTTCGTATTGTTAGAGTGAGAGTTTACAGATAACACTTGGAGGAGGCTAGAAGGACTCTGTGGTAATGAATTAGCATTGAAGATGGCAGTACGCACTGATGTTTAAGATACAAGGACAGATGCATATAGAAACATTAGCGAATGTGTATCTGTGCATGGGTTAGTAGATGACTGCCCATTTCCTTACTATTTCAGCTGTGACACCTAGAAGCAACTACTTCCCAGTGGCAATGAGCACATCTACTGTTGGTTTCTAATGCCTTTTTCTTTCTTTCTTTTTTTTTTTTTGCAGTTTTTGGCTAGGGCTGGGTTTGAACCCACCACCTCTGGCATATGGAGCCAGCACCCTACTCCTTTGAGCCACAGGTGCCGTCCTCTACTACCTTTTGCTAACATAAGAAATGAGGGATTCTTGGAGAAATGGCTGATTCTAGGATTGAGGCAGAAAACATATGAGATGATCCTGGAGAATCTATCTGATAGCTGAGAGGAGAAAATAAACAAACCAATCCACTACAGTGGTCGGGTATGCCAATAGGACACAGAAGCCCACTGGGAAAACTACCAGTCATCAAAGCTGAACGATTGGAGCAACAAAATAAATAAAACAGAACTGGGCTGCAAGTTCAATAAAATGAATATGCATATGTGGATATGTCAAGAAATGGCTGCATAAGTAAGTAAGAAGGGAGAAAAAATAAATCTCCCTTGCAGAAAAGTCCCAAGTAGCTCATGTAGTTACTCTACAGTCAAGGAGGGGAAGCTTATCACTTCTCCGGGTGGCCCATGCTCAGTGAGTTCCTTTTGAAGACCACAGCATGGGAATGGGGGCAGGTGGGAGTGGGTAATGTCACAGTGGAGAAATCTGATGAATGCCATGCTGGCCATGTGATCAGGGTCCACATTGACAGTCATGCACCCCATTGACAGTATGTACCCTTGACGTGATGCAATGAAAATGGCACTTTACCTGTGCAGTCTTCCTCTGACAAGCCCGTTACTCCAGGCTAATCGTAAGAAAAACATCAGGCACATTTCAAGAGAGGAGAATTCTAGAACATACCAAACCAGCACTCCTCAAACTGTAAATGTCATCACAAACAAGGAATATCTGAGAAGCTGTCACATTCACCAGGAACCTAGGGAAACACGACACTTAACTGTAATATTGTATTCTTGGAAAATAAAAAGGGTATTAGGTAAAAAAGAAGAAAATCTGTCTAAAAAATGAAATTTAGTTCATAAAAATATGTCAGTATTGGCTCATTAATCTTAACAAACATCATCGGAATATAAGATGCTAACAGTTGAGTGTGAGGAATATGAGGACTTTCTGTACTGTCATTGCCATTTTTTCTTTGAATTTAAAACTGTCCTAAAAATAGACTCTATTAACAAAAACAGGTGTTGATAGTAGTGCATAGCAAATTTGGGGTGCAAGGAAGCCTTGTTGGCTGGGGGCACATGAGTTAAGAATAGGAATGAGGAAGCATTGGCAGCAAAGAAGACTGTGCCATCATAAGGAGCAGTTGATATCGATGTTCCCATCTGCATGAGACGGAGCTCATGGCCTTTGGGAGGCAGCGCGGTCAGAGGCGCCCTCAGGTCTTCACAGCTTGGTTTTTCTCTAGGAGCCCAGATGGCAGGGGCAATGGGAGAGGAGGCTGGAGGGCCTCCTTACCAGCATGGAATTTGAATTTTCCAGACAAAGGGAGCCACTGGAGACTTTCAAGCAGAGGTGATCAGCCTTGTAGTTTTAAAAGATTATCCTCAATGTTTTATTATTATTATTATTAAATCATAGCTGTGTGCATTAGCGCAATCATGTGGTACAATGTGCTGGTTTCATATACCATCTGAAATATTTTCACTGAACTGGTTAACATAGCCTTCATGGCATTGTCTTAGTTATTGTGTTCATGTTTTTTAAGAGGTGAAGAGCTCAGTACGCTTCAGTTCTTTCTTTCTTTCTCTCTCTCCTTTCTTGCCACTTTTTAACCCTGACATTAGAGAATCATCAGGGCACATCAGGGGGCATTCCAGGTCCCTGATTTTGGGCAGGGAGGTTGAAGGAAGCCCAACCCCAAATCCTTCTTTTACACTTGACTAAGCAGCTCACCAGGCAGAAGTCATTAATGTGTCTCTTAAGGATTTAACAAGCCTCATTCTTCTCCCAGTGTTTCTCCCCTAGGGCCATTGTGGGTGTCTCCAACATCTTTGCTAATTACCTGGAGCCTTGGAAAACAGGCTTGTGCCTTTCCTCCTTCAGCCACAAAGTTTTAGTAATTAGTAATCAATTACTGCTCTGCTCCCCAGACTAGGGATTCCTTTTCCATGATGTCTTCTCCTCCTCAAGCTGTGCTGACAGGAGATTGAGTCATACCTTTCTCAGGCCCGCCAAGAGCCACACACTAAACAAAGGGGGAGCAAGGGCAGAAAATGAAATGATACAAACTGGATAATAGATAATTAGATAATTATCCCTAGCTGAAAGCACACCTTGGAATTTGCATACAAAATGAAGTGACTTGGCAAAAAGAATGCTGATGTCAGGGAATGGGTAATTTTATTGCGGGGAGAAGTAGCTCGGTGGGGAGGGTTTAGTCATCCTCTAACTTTTTCCTCCAGTCTCCTCACTTGTGTTCTTCCCTTTAGCTTCTTCTCCTGTGATCTAAATTCCATCATTTCTTTAAGGAAAAAAAAAAAAAAGGATGTGAAGTGAGTCAACTCCCCTTCACTCTAAAATGTGCAGAAGACCTCCCTTGCCTCCATAGACTCATTCTCGTCTCACTCTCACCACGACAGGCTGGGTCTGTGTTGGACGGCAGCAATCCGGAGCTGTGCAGTAAGTCACTCACAGCGTGTGCAGCCTGCCTTCTAACTCTGGTTTTGGAACAAAAATGTAGGTGTCATTCATGACCATTCATTCGTTTGCTCACATCCAACCCTTCTGTAGGTCCTGTTGACATCCTGCTGTATTTCTCACCATCTTCGCCACAAAAACCCTCACCCGCATCAGCACTGGCCACTGGGGTGGGGGACAACCCCACTCAGCCCCGGGGCCCATGGCTCTCTCTGCCCCGGGTGGAAGGCCACACGCCAGGCTCCCACCAGGGTGAGCCCTTGGGGTCTCCGGGTGACTGCTGTCCACAGACAATTGGGAGGACATCTGTTTCTGACTTAGGAGTGATGCCCAGCTCCTGCATCAACCGTCTCTCTAGTCCCCTTTTATTCACTAGTGCTCCCTCGCCACCCAATAGGGCTCTTAAAACTGGAAACTGGATCGCATTTCTCTCTTCTGAAAACATCCCAGTGGTTTCCATTGCTCTTACAGTAAAACCTATTTTTCACCATGTTCTCTGCCACTGACGTCTGTTCTCACCACACACCTGACTGGCCTCCCTATTCTTCCTTCCTTTCCTTACGCACATTAAGTCACGCAAGAGTAGTAGCCCCTCAGGCATGCTGGAGCCCTTCTTGGATACCTCTGAGGCTGCCTTCTCATTGCCCAGCTAAGACAGGTCAGACAAACTGCCCTTCACTGGCTCTGACTCGCCTTTAGTGCTCTCAGTAAGGGCTCTCAGAAAGGGTTCCTTTGGGGCCAAGATCTGGCTGCGTGTGTCCTGGGGTCTCCAGCTTCCCTGCATGGTGAGGGCCTGCACCAGAAGCTACAAGATCACAAGGCAACAGGGTCAACACAAATATAGAAATGAGCTCTTACTAAGAAAAGAGAGGCTGTAGCAGAGACTGGGAGAGCTGCTGTACCTGTGAAAGGAGAGAGCTAATACTTAGCACTGTTTGATTTTTCTATATACAACCCATTATTGGTAATCTTTTAATTTTTAAATTTTTAAGTTTTTTTGTTATTCATTTTTATTTTTATTTTTTTGAGACAGAGCCTCAAGCTGTCACCCTGGAGAGAGCTGTCACCTCACAGCTACCTCCAATTCCTGGGCTCAAGCAAGTCTCTTGCCTCTGCCTCCCAAGTAGCTGAGACTATAGGCACCCGCCATAACACTAGGCCATTTCTTTTGGTTGCAGCTGTTATTGTTGTTTGGCAGGCCCAGGCTGGATTCGAACCCGCCAGCTCAGGTGTACATGGCTGGAGCCTTAGCCCACTGAGCCACAGGTGCTGAGCTTTTTTTGTTATTTTTTAATTAAAATATTCCTGTGGGGGCTGCAGCCAGCAAGTGGGCTTTGGTGTGGATATTCTGAGACCACTTGCAGAGCAGAGATGCAACATGGGGGTGAAAAGGTAAAGAGGGAGGAACCCATGGTAGGGGAGATGGGAGACACAGTAGGGGTCAAGACTGGGGGTCAGAAGGGAGAGGGAGAGAAGCAAGAAGGAAGAAAGGCCCTTGATTACTTTGTCACTAGAAAGTTACCGTCAAGGTCACGTCATGTGCTTGAACATCACAATCAGGGCCAGTCCACAACACCTTTCCCCTTTCCTCTGTGGTTGGCAGTACTCTGAGGCATGCTCCTGACCTGACCCCGAGTCCCTGTTCTGACCCTCTGCACACAGGTACGTGCTGCTCTTTCTCTAGCTCATGGATGCAAATTGGAAATGCTGGTACATGCTGTTTTCAGAGGAATAATAAATGAGTGGCAAAGTAGAGAGATAATATTAAGAAGAGACACATAAAAAGACACAGGATGCCTGGGATGAAGAGGAAGGTGCTGTGGAAGAAATCATCTACTCAAAATCCTGTAAATGAAGTAAACCTTTAGCCAAGGGCCAAAGCTCAGGAAATTTCACCCCAAAACACAGGCCAAAGCTCAGAAAATTTCACCCCAAAACACAATTCTCTGGTATGAAGGGTATTTTTAATTAAAGGCCATTTTAGATAAAAGAAAAAGAAAGAAAGAAACTCACAAACAAAAAACGAAAAACACGCTGGAAGAGGCTTTCCCTCTTTCTGTGTGAAACTAGGCAGACCCCTTAAAAGAACAGTTGCCTTCCCTTCCCTTCCTTTCCCTGTTATCTGGGAAAGGAGACCTATGGGGGTGAAAAGGAGACCAAGAAGACAACCAGACCTGGCCTAACCCATTTCAAAGATGGTACCTGTCTCTCAGGTTAATTTAATTTCCAAAGAGAATCATTTACAAGTCAATCTGCACCCCCCACCATGCATCTGTTCTCCCAAATATCTGTTCATCGGTAACCATTTTTTTTGCCCCTAAACTGAATTGCCTATACTCCTCATTTTCATCTCCCCTCTAAAAGGCATGTATAAAAATACCTAAAAAAATAAATAAATAAATCTAAACTTCACTGAGATAATCACTTTGTGATTTCTCCCCGTGCACATGATTAATAAACCTTTCTCTTATGAATCTGTTTAATTGTGAGTTGATCTTTCAGTGAACTGTCAGGGGAAGGGGCAAGTTTTATCTCCCTGCTTAAGTTTCACCTAACCCCTGAAGACCTCCCTCCACACCTGGTGTCTGGGCCACACCCAAGCCTCCCACTAGAGTGAGCTCTTGGTGTCTGCGTGTGATTGCTGTCCACAGGTATGGGAAAGATAGCTGTTTCTAATTCTCTGCACAACAAGCTTGGATCATGGCTCTGGGGTGGTCTACCATATACAACGGAGAAAGCCGTCCTCTCTGGATGTGTAGCAGGCTTCCTGGGGACATGACTCTGAGTTAAAGCATCTACCAGCAGGGTTAGCAATTGAACAGAGACTGCCCTTCTAACTTTTTATATAATTAATATATGACTTATACACACACATCATCTCACCAATGCCAAGAGACAGATACATGGATTGCAGTCAATTTATAGATGAATAAACTAAAATCCAGTAACATGATCCAGGTCTTCTAATTTTGCCTTTTTTTACTTTTTCATGAAAAAGTTATTCTTCTTTAGTAACTTATTTTCTAGCTTCCAGTTTCATTCTCTTTTTCGTAATCCTAAACCTAGGATCATGTGCCCTGTAAATTTGGTCAGGGTTTTAATCCAGTGGAGAGGAACTTCTCTGCTCCAACTCTTCCATCTCCTGTCCAAATTCACTTTTTTTCAGAACATGTTAGTCACATGGGAAATATTTATTGACCACTTACTATGAGCTGGAAGTCTGGCAGGGAATAACTCATCTAATTTTCTCATAATAACATAAATCTGGAAAAGATTTTTGAGTTAAATAATCACAACTTTTCATGCAACAGATACGCAATTGTTGGGTCATATAATAATTCTATTTTTAACTTTTAGAGAAATTGCCAAACTGTTTTCTACTGTGCCCACACCATTTTACATTCCTACCAGCAACGTATGTGGGTGCCCATTTATTTACAACCCCAGCCAACACTTGATTATTTAAAAAAAAATTATAGCTTTCTTGGCAGATACTAAATGGTTTCTCATTGTGGTTTTAATTTGTAATTCCCTAATGATCAAGGATGTTGAACATATTTTCATGTGTTTTTGGCCATTCATATATATTATTTAGAGAAATGTCTACTGAAATTTGTTGTTCATTTTTAATTGGTCTCTTTTTGGTAAATATTAAGTTAGAAGAATTGTTTTTCTTTTTACATGGAAAAATCCTTCTTTTCATTATACGTGGTCAAAAGGAAAACTAAAAGATGATAGGGACAGATGATAGGGACTCTGCCCAACGTCCTAAAAATCACAGGGGTTGTTCAGTCTGGTTGGTGGAACAGGCACTAATCTGTAATAGAATCCAACACTCACACTTAATCTGTGTGAGCGCAGGACACTGTTACTTCTAAACCTTTCTGGTGGTTCTTTCCCAGGCCTCTGTTAGTGTCCTCACATGTGATCCCTAATGAGTATGCTGCTGAATATCCAAGGCAGATCCTTTGCAGAAGTCTGGATTTCTCCACTCTGGTACTACATCCTATGAGTTCTAGCCACCTTGACCTTGCCAGACTTTCAGCATTGCTTCCTCAACTCAGGGAATGTGCTGAACTCCAAGTGGGCTCTCCCTCCATGCTTCCCTGTGGAGACAGGGAAGTCCAAGTTCAAAACATCAGCAGACATGGTGTTGGTGAGGGCAGAGTCCTTCTAGCTATGTCCTCACATGATAGAAGGATGAAGAAGTTTCCTTTGGCTTCTTTTATAAGGGGACTAATCTCACTCATGAGGACTCCAATCACCTCCTAAAGGCCACGTCTTCGAATTCCACATCCCCTGGCTAGGTTTCAACATTTGCTTTTTGAGGGGAAACAAGCATTCAGACATGCCATTTGTGTTTCTTCTCACAGGGATCACTGTCCTTCCTTGATTAAGTGCAAAGTCTTAAAACCTTTTTTTTTTTTTTTAAATACAGGGTGTCCATAAACTCTTGTGTGCAATTTATTTATTTATTTTTGTAGTTGGGGATTCATTGAGGCTACGAAGAATTAGGTTACACTGATTGCATTTGTTAGAAGAAGTCCCACTTACAATAATTGTGTCCTGCCCCTAAGAGGTGTGCCATACACCATGACACTCCCATCCTGTTCCCTCATCCCCTCTCCTCACTTTCTCTTTCCCCTACTTGCCCCCATGTAAGTTCATTTACTGCCTTGATATTAGAATTGAGTACACTGAATTCTTGCTTCTCCATTCTTAGGATGCTTTACTAAGAAGAATGTGTTCCATTTCTATCCAGGTTAATAGAAAAGATGTAAAATCTCTGTCTTTTTTAATGGTTGAATTGTATTCCATGGTATACATATGCCACAGCTTCTCAGCTTATTAATCCATTCCTGGGTTGGTGGGCATTGAGGTTGTTTGCACATTTTGATGATTGTAAATTTCAGCTGCATGCTAATAAATAGTTTAGCGCAAATGTCTTTACAATAAAAGGATTTTTTCTTCAGGGTAGATGCCTAGTAATGGGATTGCAGAATCAAATGGGAGATCTAATTTGAGTTCTTTAAGGATTCTCCATACTTCCTTCCAAAAAGCTTGTATTAGTTGGCAATCCTACCAGAGGCATAAAAGTGTTCCTTTTTCTCCACATCCATGCTAGCATTTGTAGCTTTTAGACTATGTGATATGGGCTATTCTCACTGGGGTGAGGTGATATTTCAGGGTGGTTTTGATTTGCATTTCTCTGATAATTAGGGATAATGAGCATTTTTTCATGTTTGTTAGCCATTTGTCTGTCTTCTTTAGAGATGATTCTAGTCATGTCTCTTGCTCAATAATATATGGGATTTCTGGGTCTTGTTTTGTTGATTAATTTGATTTTTTTTCATAGATCCTAGTTATCAATCATTTGTCCAATTCATAATATGCAAATATCTTTTCCATTCTGAAGGTTGTCTGTTTGTTTTAGTTGTTGTTTTCTTACTTGTACAGAAGCTTTTCAGTTTAATTAAGTCCCATTTGTTTATTTTTGTTGTTGTTGCAATTGCCACGGAAATCGTCTTCACAAGATCTTTTCCCAGGTTGATATCTTCAAGTGTTAGCCCCACACTTTTACAAGGATTTTTATTGTTTTATGCCTTAGGTTTAAATCTTTTATGCATTTTGAATCAATTTTTTGTAAGTGGTGAGAGGTTTGGGTCCAGTTTTAGTCTTTTACATGTTATCCAGTTCTCTCAACACCATTTATTGAGTAGGGATTCTTTTCCTGGTGTATGTTCTTGTTTGGTTTATCAAAGATCAGGTAGCTGTAAGATGTTAGTTTCATCACATGGTTTTCTATTCTATTCCAAATGTCAATGTCTCTATTTTCATGCCAATATCATGCTGTTTTGAATCCTATGGCCTTGTAGTATAGCCAAAAGTCTGATAGGGTGATACACCTGGTGTTGTTTTTATTATTAAGAATTGTCTTGGCTATACAGGGTTTTTTCTGGTTCCATACAAAATGAAGAATTATTTTTTCCAAATCTTGAAAGTTGATGATAGTATTTTAATAGGGATTTCATTGAGTCTGTAGATTGCTGTGGGAAGTATGAACATTTTGACAATACTGATTCTGCCCAGCCATTACCATGGTATGTTCTTCAATTTGTTAATACCATCTTCTATTTCTTTTTGTAGGGTTTCATGATTTGCTTTGTAAAGGTCCTTCTCCTCTTTGTTATGTATATTCCTAGGTATTTCATTTTTTTTGAAGCTACTGTGAAGGGAATTGTGTCCTTGATTAGATTCTCAACTTGACATATAGAAAGGCTACTGATTTGTGGACATTGATTTTATATCCTGAGACATTGCTGTATTTTTGATCACTTCCAGGGGTCTTGTGGTTGAGTCTTTGGGACTCTGTATGTATAAAATTATATCATCGGCAAACAGCAAGATTTTGACCTCCTCTATGTCCATTTGGATACCCTTTATTTCCTTCTCTTGCTTGATTGTATTGGCTAGACCTTCTAGCACTATGTTGAATAGTAGTAGAGAAAGAGAACAAATCTGTCTGGCTCTAGTTCTAAAGTGAAAAGCATTCAGTTTTACTCTATTAAGTCTAATATCAGCTGTGGGTTTGTTGTAAATGAGTTCTATCAGATTAAGAAATGTGCCACCTATGTCTATATTCTTAACTGTTCTCATTAGAAAAGGATGCTGTATTTTGTCAAATGCGTTTTCTGTGTCTACTGAGTGGATCATATGGTGTTTGTTTTTGCTTCTGTTGATATGGGGTATTATCTTTATAGACTTGTGTATATTAAAGCTGCCTTGTATCCCTGTGATGTAATCTCCTTGATTGTGATGAGTGGTTTTTTAAATTTATTGGCTAGGATTTTATTAAGAATTTTTGCATCTATATTTATTAGTGAAATTGCTCTGAAATTCTCCTTTTTAGTTGGATCTTTTCCTGGTTTTGGTATCAGGGTGATGTTTGCTTTGTAGAACATGTTGGGGGAAGATTCCTTCCTTCTCAATTTTTTGGCATAATTTCTGCAATTTAATAAGCTCTTCTTTGATGGTTTGATAGAATTCTAGCATGGAGCCATTTGGACCAGGGCATTTCTTTGTTGGGGAATTTTTTATTGTTTCTTCCAACTCAGTTCTTGCAGTTGGTCTGTTCAAGAGGTGTTTTCTTCTTGGTTAAGTCTAGGGAGAGTGTGTGATTCCAGGTATTGATCCATTTCCCTCACATTGTCCAATTTCTGGGCATAGAGTTTCTTGTAGTGCTCAGACAAGAGTTCTTATATCTCTGTAGCATTCATTGTTATTTCCCCTAGATCATTTCTGATTGAGGTTATTGGAGATTTTACTTTTCTGTTTCTAGTTAATCCTGCCAAAGGGTGATTGATTTTATTTATTTTTTTGAAAAACCAACTTTTGTTTTGTTAATTTTCTGAATGATTCTTTTGTTTTCAATTTCATTAATCTCTGATTTAATGTTGGTTATTTCTTTTCTTTGGCTGGGTTTAGGATTAGATTGTTCTTCTTTTTCCAATTCCAAAACATGCTTCATGAGTCTGTTGATGTAGTCTCTTTCTGTTTTTCAAATGTAAGTATCTAATGAGATAAATTTCCCTCATAAGACTGCTTTTGGTTTATCCCACAGGTTTTAGTAACTTGTGTCTTCACTATTTTTATGTTTGAGGAATTTAATGATTTCCTCTTTTATCCCTTCCTGAACTCAACTATCATACAACATAAGGTTGTTTCATTTCTATGTCTTTTTGTGGGCATGAACATTTTTGTTGGAATTGAGTTCCATCTTTATTGCCTTGGGGTCTGAGAGGATACAAGGTTTAATTTCTATTCTTTTAATTTTGCTGAGGTTTGATTTGTATCCTAGGATGCAGTCTATATTGGAGTATGTTACATGGGCTGATGAGAAAAATGTACATTCGTTAGCTTTGGGATGGTGTGTTCTTTATGTATCTATTAATCCCATTTGTTCTAGGTTCATATTTAAGTTCTTTGTATCTTTGTTTAGTTTCTGTTTAGAGCAGTGGTTCTCAACCACCCTGATGTGAAAGTCTGTTGTGTAGTTTTTTCCTTTGGGACAATCTTCTTCCCCTTCAGGGATTCCTACTGTTTGCATGTTTGAATGCTTTATGGAGTCTCATAGTTTTCTGATTGACTGTTCTGCTTTCTTTCTCTTTTTTTTTCTGCCTCTTTGACTAGTTGGGTTAACTTGAGAATGTTATACTCTAGCTCTGAGGTTCTTTCTTATCTATGTTCTTTCTTATCTTATTTTTGATACTTGCAACTGCATCTTTATATTCTCTGATTGTCTTCTTCGTTTCCTTAAGCTCTGCCATATCCTTTTTATATTCTACATATCTCTCATCCAACTTTTGGTTCTGTCTTTCCATTTTCTCATCCATTCCTTTCATTGTTTTATCAGTCTTATTTTAAGTTAAATTCCCTTTCTGTCAAATCCATTAATTCTTATTAGCTGGAGTCTTCTGCAGTAGCTGCTTCATGGTCCCTTGGGGGAGATCCTCTATTTTGGTTTTCATGGTGACCAAATTTTTCCATTGGTTCCTCTTCATATATTCTTTCTACTTTTTCACCTTCTTGTCCTCCTTTTTTCTTCTTGCTTCCTCCTTGGCTTCAAATTACTTTGTCTCAGAGCTTAGAGAAAGAGCAGGGTAAAGTGTGAGCAGGGAGAAACAAGAAGAAAAGAAACAAAGAAGAAAAAAGAAGGGAAGTGAAAAAGAAATTGAAGAACAGGAGAGAATGAGGACAGGAAGAGAGAATGAGAGTGATAGAAAAAGTGATATTGATTGACATGGTGTTAAGGCCACTCCTGTAATTCCAGGATTTTAATGGCTTGTCTAAGAGGGTTCCTCGAAATCAGGAGCTCTTAACCAGTCTTAGTATAGCCAAACTCTTCCTCATGACTAAAAATATGGGAGTCCTTGCTCTTGATGAAAGTAAAAATGGAAGTTAAGAATCAACCAAACAAATTAGCAAAAACAAAAGAAAAGAAACAAAAAAAACTCAAATAGCCAAAAACTACAACAATCTAAGCAATATGGAAAATAAGAGAAAAAAAGAATATAAAAGGAACAAAAAAAAATAAAAATAAAAAATACTACAATAAAAATTTACATATAGTGGAGGGGACCAACTTTAATAGGAATAAAGACATTGCAATATATCACAGGGGCACCAGGTGGTGCTGTGGTTTTCTTTATGAGATGGATAACACAGCCAGAAACCTCTATGGTCCTTATTCCTAACTTAACTTAGTTGCCCGTGATGATCACCTGATTGTTTCCTTAGCATTAAGATCCCCAGGGTTGGGATCTTAAATTTCTCCAGAGTCCTTCAGGGATGGTCCCCTGACAACAGTTCCCATGGGGTGCAGGAGTCCCAAGAGTGGAGTTCTGATTCCACCAGAACTTAGGTGGAATTTAGATGGCCATGCTTTAGGCCCCTGCTAAGACCTCATGGCAGTCCCAAGGGGCTGCCAAGACATTCTCAGAATGACTGCCTTGTCAGCCACCAAACCTATAGGAAATCTACTCCAACTAGTATTCAAATCTGATTGCTGCATACTGTTTGAGTCTGCCCACTCTTGCAACCTTTCTACTCCATCTGCAGATTCCCCCCAACAAATGAAAACTCCAGAAAGGCTTCCTCCCATCTGGGACCTTTGTGAGGAAGCAGCTGATCCCAGCCAGTTGCAATCACTTGCCTAAAGCTCAGATTTCCACCATTCCAGATCACGTGCTGTATTCAGCTTACTACCTCCATACTGTGTTCTCTGAGCTATGACTCCAGGCAAGGTCCCCATGCCAAGTATGGCTGTATTCTCTCCTTTTCTTTAGTTGCACATGGAGAGCTCAGTTGAACGATCCTTCTGGTCCACTATCTTGCTCTGCTTTCCTTTTCTTCTGTTTCAGAAGTCTGATTTTTAAAACACTTTTCATTCTTCTACTTAACTTCCATTGTTTCTATAGGTTTTGCACATACTCTACAGTTATAACTGTTCCAATGTCTTTGTCTGATAATTGTAACATGCCAGAGTTCTGAATTGGGTTAAATTGTTGATTTTTCTTTCAATATAGGCCAAATTTTCATGTATTTTCCCTGTTTCTTTCCAGGGAATATTTGACTGAATGTCAGACATTTGAATTTTACTTTTTTGCTGCTGGTCAGACATTTGAATTTTACCTTTTTTTTGCATTTCTTTAAATACTTTTGAGGTTTATTCTGGAATTCATTAGGTTACCTGGAAACACTTTGAACTTTTTGGAATGTACATTTAATATTTGTTATATGGAATGACATGCTTATTCCAGTGCCAATTATTCTTTATCCCTTAGGGTATGCCCTTGTGAGCACTTCCAATTTCTTTTAAATCTGTGGTCTCCACCCTCTAGGCTATGGGCAGTACCAATCCTTGGCCTGTTAGGAACTGGGCTAATTAGTAGGGGGTGGCCAGCAAAGAAGCAAAGCTTCATCTGTATTTACAGACACTCCCCACTGCTTGCTTCACCACCTGATCTTCACATTTTATCAGATCAGCAGCAGCATTAGATGCTCTTTGGAGTGTGAACCATAGTATAAACTGTAAAGCAAGGGATCTAGGTTGCATACTCCATATAAAAATCTAATGCCTGATGACCTGAAGTGGAGCTGAAGAGGTGATGGTAGCATTTGGAGGTGACTGAAAATAAATACAGATTATCAGTAGCAGAGAGGTTTGACTGCACAGAGACCATAATAATTCAATTGCCTACAGACTCATCTCAAAATTCTCTGGTGAGTGTCAAGTGATCATTTATCTGTATCTGGAGGCAGGTTTTATAGCAGAAAACCTATAAAGTGTCACTGTTTCTCATCGCCCCCCCCACCCCAGATGGGACCATCTATTTGCATGAAAATAAGCTCAGGAATCCTGCTGATTCTGCAGTATGGAAGTTATATAATCATTTATTAATATATTACATTGTAATAATGATAGAAATAAAGTGTATAATAAATGTGCTTGAATTGTCTCAAAACCATTGTTTCCCTCCCCAGGTTGGTAGAAAAATTGTCTTCCAAGAAAGCAGTCCCTGGTGCCATTTTGGGAGGCTGTTCCTATAAATTATGAAGTTTTGTATACTGGTTAATGGAGATGGGCATTACTCTCAGCAATATGTGAGTACCAGGCACTGTGTCCTTTAATCCTTTTAGGTCATTGTTTTCCTAGCACTGGGTATTTTTCATACATGGAAGAGTTTATCGGTACTCTGCTGAGTGTTCAAAGAGAGTGGATCTCCAGGGTTCTCTGTGCAGACTTCTCATCCCTGATATCTTCCTCTAGTAACCATAACCACTCTTGTCTAGTTCAGCTAGGCTTTACCTCCTCAGTCAGGAGTTCTGCTGAGTTCTGAATGTTTCATTCCCTGAGACATGCCCCTGAAACACTGTAAGGGTTCTAGGCAGAGTGAGTTATAAGGTTTATCTCTTGTGTTTCTGTTCAGGGATCTCTGTTTAAATATGGTCTTGAAAGCTATTCTTACACATATATTTTTTTCTGTTCTTGTTTCAAGGAGAAAGGTAAATTTAATCTTTGTCATGCAATCTTGACCTCAAGTGCAAGTCCTTCTACTTGCACTTTAACAGAGCATAATTCTTCAGGAAGATCGTAGATTACCCCCCTTTCTTTCCAGGTTACACTGATTGAACTTGTTAGGTAAAATCCCTCTTACCATCATGTTGTTGTAGATTACTTTTAAATCTCAGTGTTCTTTGATTCTTTCCTAGTATTTCAGCAAGCAAAAATCTCCACATGCTTCTCACTGTCTTTGGAAGGCATTGCCCTTCTTTATTCTCATCCCCAGCGTCTCCTTCTCCTCATCTTCTCTCCATGTTGAGATACATGTTGATACATGTTCTCAACATGTACTCCATGTTGTATAGTAATTTTCACACTGCTTCCTGGTAGAACCAGCATATTTTGTGAACTCTCAGCTCCTTGAGAATACAAAATTGTGTCTCATTCATCTCTGTAATTTTTCTTCCATTTACTTACAGAAATGGTTTTAAAAAATATTTTTGAATGAATGAATGGAAAAAAAATTTTGAAATCGTACCTATCAGGAGTTCAGGAGGCATTGGCTGGTATTTGAAAGAACATATTGGAGTGATAACGTTTCACTCTGGATGCTTCAAGAAGCAAACACCAACTTAGAATAATCATGCAGGAGATTTGGGGAATATGTTTATAAAAGATAAAGGGGGGGGGGAAACAGGAAGGTGAAAGGAAGCATTTTGCCATAATTCTATTTGACACTTGTAAGGCAGGGAGGGCAGGAAGAATTAGGTAGATAGAAAGAGCTTCTGACTGAGCAGCAGCTTTGAAAAAGTTTTGACTAGGCTGATCAGTAGTCCTGAAGCTGGTTGGGTGCCTGCTCATGGAGACTTGCATCAGACAGAGTTGTCCTGGTGTCTGTATCTTCCCTGTGTTCAATCACTGAGCAGAGCCCCAGCACAGACTCTATGGCAGGTTCAAAAATGCTGCACCTGAAGGCTCCCAGTCAATTGTGCACCCCACAGTGGGTCTTCTTAAAGACTTGAGTGGTGTCAGTCTATGGCTACATAGATGGGTAGAAGGTTGAAAGGTGAGTAGCAGCAGTGATTAGAATGTTTCCCACTCCTAGAACTTCCTGTGGGAGACTCCTGCCAGCTCCAGCCCTCAGGGCTCTGCGGGCAGTCCACCGCTGTCAGCACACAGGTCTTGGAGCTGGTCTCTGGCTTCCTCCAGCCCAGATTCCAGCTTCTTCTCCGAATCTGATGGGCCAGGGCATGGAACCTCATTGCTTACCCAAGAATCTCTTTATAAGGCTCCTGCTTTGAGTGCAGGCAGATGTCATTTGTTATCTTTATTATCTTGTAAAGATGTTAATCTCCCAACCACAGTGAGGGGTTGCTTCTGTGAGTAATTTTGCTTCACTACTTGACATGTTGAAGAGCTGGCAGAATCTCTAGTCCATGCTTGCCAAGGTTCCTGCATCCCTCATCTGTCACAGGGAAAGTGATTAGGATAAAACTATACAGGCAGCACCTCCTCTCACCCCTGCCACAGAAACCCATCATGAGTCATAGTGTAAAGTACAGGAGAGCAGCCAGAGGCTTCAGCACCCTATATCTGAATTCTGCGAAAGACTGAAATCCTCAAGGGTCTACTAAGCTGGTGCCATTAAGTTGGGTTCTGCTGTCAGTACACCAATATCTGGTACAAAATGTCCATGGAAAACAGAGAATGGAATACAAAGGACAGATTCTGGACTTTGAAGAGCAGTTTCCTTCTTGCACCATGGCCCTAGGCCAGCTCTGTTTTTCTTATGTGCACTCTCTGCTCTCCTAGGTTGGCAGTCCCTTCGTGTAGCCAATTATTAGTTCTAGTTTCCTAGTCTTCTGGTGAATGGAACCCAGGACGTGGACAATGGGGAGCCACTGTCTCTGAAGCTGGTGCTTTGAATCACTGTGCCCCATCGCACCACCTCCATCAATGGCTTGGCAGGGGCAATGAAGGCTGCAAAGCTGATAAAGTTGCAATCCATGAAGAGAACCAAAGACAAAATCTAAAAGCATGCAGTTATTTGAAACACAGGCTTACAGTAAATGTCAAAGTGTTTCTTATTGTTGTTGTAACAAATTACTACAAACTTAAAAGCTTAAATCAGTACTCATTTTTTATCTCACAGGCCTGTAAGTCAGAAATCTGGGGCACATCAGGGCTCCCCTGGGTCTCCTGTTTACTTAGAGTCTCACAGGCTTACAGAAAGGTGTCAACAGGGAACTACTCCTTTCTAGGAACTGTGGGGATGAGTCCACCTCCAACTCATGCAGGTTGACAGAAGTCAGTTCCTTGTGGTTGTAGAACTGACTCCCTATTTCTTTGAAGGCTATCAGCTAGAGGTGGTTTCAGCATCTAAGTGCGGCATGCATTCCTTTGTATATGGCCCTCTTTTTCCAGGTTTAAAGTTGGCAATGGTTGTTAAATCCTCCCATTTCAAATTTCTCAACCTTCTGCCTTCATTCTCCTACCTCTTCTCTTCCCAGAGAGCTGGAGACAGTTCTTTGTTTGTAAGGACAGTTCTTTGTTTATAGATTAAGTCAGGTATACTCAGAAAATCCATGCTAATTCCTTGATTTTAAGGTCCATAAGCTGAATCATATCTGCAAAGCCCTGTTTACTATGCACTGTAGCACACTCATATATTCTGGGAAGTAGGGTGTGGGCATCTTTGGGGAGATACATCATTCTGCCTACCACAAGAAGATGAGCAAGAGGGAGATGAAAGCACATACAGTCCTGGAGGGTAAAAATGGAAAATTTGGAGGAAAGAGTTTAAAATGAGAAGGTTGTTCCATTTAGTAAAAATGAAACAAGAATTTAGCTGCAGGATTCAAACAAGAATATCTGTTTTATCACAATCAACAATGGGGCCACATCACCCAAGACTTGCTTTGTAATACCTAGATATAACCTTTTATGTCTACTAAAACCCAAAATATCCACGGTAACATCCTGATTTTAAGGTACATAACCTGAAACCTCAAACTTACATGATGATGGGAATACAAAATTAATTGCTTTTAGAAATTAAAGAGTAGATGACTCTTATAAGTGCTGCCATGGAGTCAACAAATAAATGGACAGTTGTGGAAATTTTTCTGAATTGTGTCTGCTGGGCTCAAATTGGAAGGGCTTATATGGACATTAACTGTTGGTAGGGGTTGAAACTAATGCTCCCATGCACAGGAGAACTGGGAGTTTAGTCAGCAAAACCTCATTCAGGTTGACATTTTTCAGCCACATCTGGCTTCACAGTCATTTTCAGGGGAAAGGCCATGTATAGAATCTGGCTTCACATAAACCTGGGCCAAATCTAGTTTATAGTTGTGTTATCTGGAACAAGTTACTTAGCTTGCTTGGAAATTTGTTTTCTCAATTGTAAAAAGGGGGGAGGTTTAGATATAAAAGATTACTATAAGTTCCCAATAAAATGGCAGTATAAATTGTTAATAAACATTTTAAACTCTTCATATTCTCCTAATTTTCCTCCTTATTTGGCCTGAACTTGTATGTAACAGGAAAAATGTTAACACAGTATCCATAATCCATTTAATGAATCTGTTAATAGTAAAGAATTAACAGAGATTTCACAGTGAGAGTCCTTGAATCTGAAAAGGATGGTAAAGACCCATCATTGAGAAGAATTAAAGAACTTAGAAAGTCTTCTAAGTCTTTAAGTCTTAGAAAGAGCCAGGGAGTCATGGGTTAAAAAATATGAAATTGATGCTATTCAATTATTTTGACCAAAAAGTGGCAATTTTATGATTCAATATAATACATGAAAACTTTTTCAATCTTTCTGCAGTCATGGAGAATAAATGTGAACGGAATAGGCATGTACAAAAAAACCCCCAAAGACACATGAATTATTTTTTAAAAAATGCTTATTTTATAATGATTTCTCCTATACAGAAGCAGCATCATTTTCTGAAATTTCTCATTAGAATCATATACACTGCCTGTTTTATAGGCTGTTCTATTGTTGAGGATACTTTAATTATATTTTCAAAACAGAATCCACATAAGTGAATGACTAATAAGGAGAAAAAGAAAAATTTAAAAAATCATCTAACCATAATTGAGTTTTGATTTTGATGTCTTATTTTTTTCTGTTTTCCCTTTACTGAGTAGTTTGTGATTCCCAGGAAGCACCAGACTCTGCAGCACACGTAGGTAAGAAGGTAAAGAGGGTAAAGTAGTTTCTGACCTTGCTCCCACTGCTACTATTCCATCCTAATATAATCTTAATTCCACATTTACTTGGCAGGGAGGTTATCAAACACTTAATCCTAGATCAGATTATTTGAATAATTTGTGAGTATGGAGAGATGTAAATACATGGATTGGTTTTTTATTTTTCTTATAGAGTGAACCTCAAGTTTGATATAGTTCTAATCAGCAGAATTTAAATGGAATAATAACACTGGAACATGAAAATACACCCCAAACAAAGCAAACATAACCCATTGGAGAATCTCTAGGGCATGCCAAAGTGGCCCAGAAAGGCACAGTCAGGACAGATGGATCTCAGGGAAATGGGGAAGTATTTGTTCCTCTCTGGCATAATGGTGCCCCTTGGAGGGGGCAGCTTGGGAGAAAAGGAGGGCAGTGGAGTTACATTTCAGTAAATCACATTGCCTCCTATGAGGCATGGGTCCCTCTTCACACCCGCTGAGCTGGTCCCCTAGGATAAGCTCAACTTCCCTGAGAAGTCTCCCTGCAGGCCTCACTCTCACCCTATCCATCCTCCTCACTAGAGCCCCCTGGTGGAGATCTCTACTCGGGGCTGGTGGGTATAGTAGTGAGCTCAGCCTCTTCCACTGAAGGAGCCCAGACTGCAGGCTCAAGTGGTTCATAGCCAGAGCTGGGCCACAGGTGAGAAGATCATCTCGGGTTAGGTGCAGTAGATCACGCCTGCCATTCCAACACTGAGAGGAGGCCAGTGTAGGAGGATCCCTTGGGTACAGGAGTTCAAGACCAGCCACCTATCAAAAAAAAAAACAAAGAGCATCTCTGGGAGGCTGAGCCCAAGGTCTTGGCCAAAGTCAACGCACCCCTGAGGTCCCATTCCTACAGACAGGGAGCTGGTGGCTTTGGTCTCTCCTCAAATAATCAGACAAAGGTTCCTGCAGATAGCCCTGGGACAGGGTGAATTCTCAGTACTTTTTCTTTTCTTTTATAACTAAGCCAGAGAAAAAAATCATTAAGTAAGACATGAATACAGGTTAAGAGAACAGAGTATTATTTTTGGCTCACGTCAGGGTCTCTTGTTCATTTTCTCATTGAACTATGAAGAATCAGGTCAAGGGGACAGAACGTATGCATGGGAGGCACCAGCCTCAGTTCAAAACACATTTCAAATTAGATTAAAAGGAGGAGTTTGTGTCTTCCTTGGAGGCTTTTATCATATATCATCCTCAGGAGAGTTTTCTTTTCTGATAAAAAGGGTAATAATAATGTTAAAAAATACTTTGTGTGATCTCAAACTCCAGGGAGGGAAAGTATTTAATTTGTACCAACTACGTAGATGAAAAGAAGGTTGTGATAAACATCTTGGGAGAAAGAGCTAGGGAATTTTCCACTTTTGTTTTCTACCCTTCTCTCCTAAGTTTGAAAGTTTAAGAAAATTATTTTAGAAGGTCAAGTCCACATAGTTGATTTCTTGATTTGAGTTCTATCTCTGCCTGTCACTAGCAGTATGGCTTTTGAGGCAGGTTATCCAAGCCCCAGTTTCTCTTCTGTAGTTATTAACCTCAGTTAATATCGAGACCTGTCATTCTGACTATTGGGGATGCGTAGCTACACATTTCTGCCATTTCCTCAGCATGGCCAGTTATACAATTTGTACATCCTGCATTTATTTTTCCCTGTATTTTATATTTCATAGAGAACTTTTAAGTCTTCCTTTGAGAATTGTTTTGGTCCTTTCACCTTCTTTTGCTTTCTGTATTTCAGTTCTGTGCTATTCAACCTGACAAGTCAGGCCACGATAACTTCGATGTGGAACTTTAATTAAAAAAATGAAAGTTAGTAGCTCAAACATAGGTCATATGTATTATCTTACATTCCACTGCATCTGAAATGAAAAGTCCTATTCTTGTTTTTGGTTGAATTGGCTCGATACATCTATGATCATTTCACTCTCTCTCCTCTTATACCAATCAATCTATTCCTTTTAACCACTATGTATCACTTTTTTTTCTTTTCTTTTCTTTCTTTCTTTCTTTTTTTTTTTTTTTTTGATTTTTTTTGCTGGAGCTGGGTTTGAACCCACCACTCTGGCACATGGGGCTAGCACCCTACTCCTTTGAGCCATAGGCGTCTCCCCATGTATCACTCTTTGAAAAAAAATTTAGAATATTACAGATGTATACACATTTTGGTTACACAATTTGCTTTTGCACATTTTAAGTTGATGTTGTAAGTGTGCCTGTCATTCAGAATGTGTGTAAGGTACCCTTTAGGTGTGAATGGACCTAACCCCTTGTTCTTCCCTCACACCTACTTGATTTCCCTCAGGTTTCACTTCCATTTTTGCACATAAGCATTAATCAGCTAGTTCTAATTTAGTTTTGAGTACATATGGTATTTGTTTTTCCATTTCTGTGATACTTTCACTTAAATGAATGGTCTCCATTTTCATCCAGGCTGTTTTAAAAGGTTCAACATTTTGTTTATGGCTGAGTAGTAATCCATGGTGTACATGTACCACATTTTTAAAAATCCATTTATGTGTTGATGGGCACCTGGGTTGTTTGGTCTTTTTTAAATATTTAGATTTTTTTTTTTTTTTTTTGCAGTTTTGGCCGGGGCTGGGTTTGAACCCACCACCCCTGGTTCCCAACTGCTTGAGCCACAGGTGCCACCCACATGTAGATTTTTTTACCTAGTTACATATTTTTTATTGAACAGTTAAGTCTGTATCATTAGATTTTTTTAAGAGTATAATGTATTTTTAATACTAAATTAGATGTTTGACCCTTTTACAGTTTAGTAGCCTATTAAAAGTTTTAAAGTCATCCTTCCTTCTTCTCTTTGTCCTCTCTTTCTATTTCTTCTTTCTCTTTCCCGTCTTCTCCCTCCCTTTGTCCTCCCTTGCTTCCTTCCACAAATACCTGCATGGTGCTTGTTGTGTGTAGGGGTCTTGCTGCTTTATAGATGTTGACTCATTTAATCCTAATCAAAAATCCATGTCAGGAGGAGGCACTCTTACCACTTCCACATTGCAGGGAGGAAAGTAAGGTGCAGAGAGACAGAAACCTCCCCCAGTCCACAGAGCTAATAAGGCTTTGTGATCATGACACTGTCCCCCACAATCAAACGTAGCTGCCCTGGTCTAGGAGGGAGGTGCCAGGGTGGACGCTAGGGAGGGAGATTGGGGCATGGCACTGCTGATCCATGAAGGCGCCTGGGCCAGAACCAGTCCCGACCCAGAGTTTCTGGGTGTAACTGGGGCCACAGCAGTGCAGTGCAGCCCAGCACAGAACATGGCAGCCTCTGACCCGCAGGTGTCTGTGAGGCCACACTGGCGGGAGTGGAGAGCCACTTCAGTGTCAGCAATGCTCCAAAAAAGGCATGCCCTGGGGAAAAATAGCAGTGAGGTCAGCACTTTTGTACCCGCATTGATGGAGTCATTTCTTCAGGGGCCCTGTGGTCTCAGCCAGGCCTTACTCTATGCACTCGTGCATGGGCAGAGTAACTGACAATCTAGTTCTCCAGCCCTCTGTTGAGGTTTCCTGGTGGTAAAATTAGGGCCAGTTTCAGGGTCAGCCAGGTGTTCAGCTGTTTCCCAACTGGGCCTCCTTGACCTTCCCTTTATGCACCTGACCCTCTGAATGAGGTTCCTATGGGAACACCGGGAGATTGCAGTGTGGGGGCTTAACCACCCAGGGGAGTGGCACAGCCTGTCCTTCCAGCCTGGTCAGCTTCTTCTGCACCTACATTCTCTGTTAATGGACTCAGTGGGCACCAGAATGGCCTTACTGGAAACCTGGGCAATTCTTACTCCAGGAAAAGGAAAAGGAGTAAGAATTACCCAGGTTTCCAGGATTTCCAAAGGATTTACTTTGCCCTAATCTCACCAGCCTCCAGGGCTTGCTGACTCTGCCTCTTACAGACCCGTGCAGCCACTCTCTCCTCTCCATTACCCTGCCCCTCCCTTAACTCAAGCACTCCGCCTCTATCCCGGGAAACAATTACCTTACTTTCTCCCTGCTTCTACTTTTCCCCTCATCTCATCAATTTCCCAGCTCTGCCCCTTTCAGGGTGGATCCTGCAGTTCTGTGCTTCCTCAGGGAGGGCTCTGGGCTGCCTCGGGGTCCCCTTCTATACTCTTGTCAGTCCTTGGCTTCTGTGTAACCCATTCCCCATGTTAAAGCCCCTCTGCTAATTACCTGTGCTGCTCCCGGGTTTCTTGCCTGGACTCTGCTGATACACAGGTCAACAAATACAGGGAATCAGAGAGGACGAGATAAAGGGCATCATACCTAAACTGAGTGTTTCTGAGAAAGAAAGAAAATGTCCAGTGGCACAAGGATACCCTAGGGCTGGGGGAGCTCAGGCAAACAGGGTTAAGATTTTGCTGCATTGCCTCAGGTTTGGCTGTTAGCAGATAAGAAACCAATTGTGATTGCTTTACCATTGTCTGAAAGGTGCAGAAAAACACAGTGGATCTTGTTTCTACACCCCTGAGCTCACTTAG
The DNA here is from genome assembly GCA_963573935.1 of Arctocebus calabarensis. Taxonomy (NCBI): domain Eukaryota; kingdom Metazoa; phylum Chordata; class Mammalia; order Primates; family Lorisidae; genus Arctocebus; species Arctocebus calabarensis. The sequence continues at coordinate 27,698 of CAUYON010042983.1, read as the reverse complement.
CATAGTCCTCTGACACCAGATGGCTGATCCCAAGGCCTCTAGAATTTTGAGCCACGAGCTATAAATCGGGATTTCCAACCCCCCCTTCATAGTTTCAATTAATTTGCTAGAGTGGCTCACAGAACTCAGAATGCTTTACTTACATGGTACCATTGAATTACAAAGAATATTACACAGGATACAAATGAACAGCCAGAGAGAAAAGAGGCATTGGGGAGGCCTGGGTGGTGGTGGTGCAGCACCTCTGTGCTTTTCCCAGGGCACCACCCTCCAGCACCCACACGCACTCAGGAAGCTCATTGGACCCAGTCATTTTGGGATTTTATGGAAAGGCCATTACACAGGAGTGATTGATTAATCACTAGCCATTAGTAATTAATTCCACTTTTCACCGTTTTCCCCTGCAGGAAGTTAGAGGATGCTGCTGAAAGTCATAGCTCTCTAATCATTCCCTTGTTTTCCCAGTGGCCAGCCCCCAGCCATCCTCCTCTCACTAGAACACAAAGGATGCTCTTATCACTGCAGAGATTCCAAGTAGCTGCGTGTGTGGCACTAAGACGGAATATCTATTTTACAATATCACACATTGCAAAATAGCAGAATGAAGTCAGTTGGAAATGCTATGAAGGTACAAAGAGAGGAGAGGTGGACGCGGAAGGATGAAGAAAAATCAGCCTAGGAAATATATTTCACAGAGTATGACTCTGAATGTAACTCAGACATTATTACGCCTGGCATAGGATGTAACACAAGAGCTCTGTCTAGAGCTGGAAATAAGCTCGTGTTATCGGAGGCAGTCTACTGAAGCCCCTGCCTCTAGGACAGTAGTAAAAGGGGCTGGATATCCCTGCAGGGGAGACAGAAAAGAGAGTAGAACACAAAGTGAAAACTGACATTTTCAGGAAAGGAGGCATCTTGTCAGGGGACAGCCCACAATGTTCTATTTACCTATCAATGACTGACAACTGAAGGAAATTAATATACTATACCCCAACATGTATGTCTTTGACATATGTTGAGGTGGCTCAAGAGAGCCGGTAAATAGCAGGGGGAGATTTGCATCTGTAGGGAACCCTAACCTCTTTCTGATCTAGAGAAGATGCACTGAGCCTGGCACCCTTAAAGATCTGAAAGAAGCATTTACAACATACTCTCTTCAAGTGGTGTTTTGGGGCTATTATTCCAGGATGAAGCCTCAGAAGTGAAAGCTTTTCTCTGACCTTCTCCTGTCTTCCTGCTGTCCCATTGTCCCCTACCCCTGGCTACAGGAACTAGCTAGCCTCCTCCCCAAGGCAGGTCATGAGAGCCAGACCCCTTTTCCTGAAAGCCAGCCGTAAAACCTAACACAGCCACGCACAAACCCTTTCCCCTCTGCCTTCTCCCCCTTTTCTCCTAAGACAAAGACAGAAAGGATCTGGCTCAGAACACCCCTCGGAAGTTCCCAGGCCAAAAGACCCTAACTTACAGGCAAGCTGTAGAACTGGCGCCCCCGCCCATGGCTGCGTGTACAAGTGGTGTCTAACTGCCCCCGCCGCAGATACCATCTTTGCCCTGCCTGGGCGAGTCACCTTGTCCTTTCAATAACTCTGGCCTGAACAGCTCCTCTGCAGCCTCCTCTCTGGGCACTATCATTTACACCCTTCAAAACCTAAGATTGTTCTCTCTAAAAACTGGTCATTAAGAAGTTATCTTAGCTTGTTCGACTGTAAGTCATGAGATCCCCACCCAGAGGGGGTCCTGCCCCATACCAAGAAGGAAGGACTAGGTGCCCAGTGAGGCCAAAAAGATTCTAACCAGGCAGCCCTTGCTGGGTCTCCCTACTCCGTCCACTGGCATTAGATCATTCTCTTTTTGTTCAATCCCATGTCTGCGTGGCTGTCCATATTGTACTGAATGTAAACATACAAATGGATGATTTTTTTGGTATTTTTGGGTCTTCATTCTGAAGACTCCTGTGTATATAAATTAAATAAATTGGTAAGTCTTTTCTCCTATTAATCAATCCACCTCATGTCAGTGATTGTCAGTGAACCCTTAAGGGGCGAGGAGCTTTGGCCCATAGGTGCTACTTCTGAGAGACCATCTATGTAGCAAGACCACTTTTGCCAGCCAGGCCAACCTTTCTCTCCCTCCCATGACCCGTCTCCTCACTGTAACCTGATTTACCACCATAACTTGCTTTGGGTCATGCTCTGAGTCCCCGTTCCTTCTGTCAACTCAAGGTTGCATTTAAGCTTTTGCACCTGATAGGGGGATTGGGGTAATTACACTGTGGTTCTCCCCACGTACACATTAATACATTCGTATTCCTTTTTTTCCAATTAATCTGCCTTTTGTGAGTCGATTTTTTAGCAAAAATTCAGAAGGAAAGGAGAAGATTTTCCCTTAGCCCTTATACAACCCATCAAACTGATTCACTATTATACTATAATCCAGTTACCAGATTCCTCCTGTTGCAGTGAAATGTATAAGTTAAGGAAAACTCTACAAGAGAGGGAGTAGCAGTTAAAGAAGAAAGCAGTTAAAGAGAAAACTCTGTAAGTTTTACTATCGTAAATCTGTGAGATATATTTTCAATTCCAGTATAATGTAAAAGATTTTGGTATATTTTTTCCATTAAAATTTTAAGAGTGTAAAACTTAGCTTAATATTAATAATAACATTTATAGTCAATTAATTTTCTATAGTAAATATTTAATAAGCCTTCATAATCTTGTCATAAAGATAATATTCTATTACTCTATTTAATGTACTAAATTTCCTAGACCCAATATAATTAAACCATATTTTCTGCTAATGTAAATAACGTTATAGTGAATAATCTTTAGACTCATTACTGTTTCCCTAGGACAGGTTAATTACAGAGGATCTTACTTTATTAAAAAGTAGTAACATGTAACACAATAGCTGGTCTGTTGAGTTAACACAGAAGTAAGGAGTTAACCACAATGGAAGCTCTTTTTTTTTTTTTTTTTTAAAAGCATCTTCCAACCACCAAACACAGAGAAACAGAGACTCCAGCCATGCTGGCAGGGAACTCCCCAGCAACTGCTAGGGGAACCAGGCAATCAGAACACCAGCGGCTTTTCTGCCACTAAGCAGCAGCCACTGGGGCTCTTTCTGACACAATGGAACTTCTTAATGGGGTTCAGGAAATTTGTGCCGTTATTATGCTTCCAACAATTCATTCAGTTACCAATTTGACTACAATTTCAATGCTATTTTCCTTCATTTAGTGGCTAAATGAGTTGTCTTAATTGGGCTTCAATACACATTTGTTTCATTACTCTTTTAGGAATTAAACTTTTTTGCCCTGCACGGTGGCTCATGCCTGTAATCCTAGCACTCTGGGAGGCTGAAGCAAGTGGATTGCTTGAGCTCAGGAGTTTGAGACTAGCCTGAGAAAGAGCCAGACCCTCTCTCTAAAAAAATAGCTGGGCTTTGTGGTGGATGCATGTAGTCCCAGCTACTTGGGAGGCTGAGGTAAGAGTTTGTGGTTGCTGTGAGCTACGTGCTGGAACTACCGAGGGTGACAAAATGAGACTTTGTCTCAAAAGAAAAAAATAATGAAACTTTTTATAGGTTGCTTATTATAGACATTTCTTTATAGATGAATCCTTGACAGTATATAGGATGTCTTCACAGACTCACTTTAAATCTGATTGAATCCATATGAACATCTTCTAATCTGTGATACGTCCATGATAAAGAAAAAGAAAAATTGTATTAAAACAATAGGCAATTGCATGTGTGTGTATGATTGCTAACTGCACCTAATTAAATGATAGCTAATGTGGAGGTCTTCAAGGGAAAAAGAGGGACAACAGAAAATTCTTTTAAAATAAACTATGTAATAAATGTTCAACTGAGTTGTCAGGAAAAATTTTAAAATAGAAACAAACTGCTAAAGGCAGATATTTATGGGAAAGTTACTGATATTTTAATGAAAACTTAGAAATCTGGTAAGTACCAGAGGTAGAACAATCAAATAAAGAAAAAAATATTGCAATTAATAGCTCAAAGATTAAAGCGATTGCACAAACAAAATAGACAACAAAAATCGATTGAAAGGTTAAGAAGATAACAGTGTGGAAGATCAATAAAATTCTAAGTTATGACTTTCATCCGAGTGAACTTGGAAAGCTATTTTCTTATATTATACTATCCCACTGCTAAAGAGAGAAAATTCAAGAAGATTTGAATGATAACATGTGAGGCTGTGAACTGATTACCATATTTTTCGAATTTTTTAATTTACCAATTTTTAACTTGAAGTCTATGGATGTCTAATAACCTGCATGTAGGGGCAGCGAGGTTCTCTCTGAGTCCATGCATGCTTCCACAACAGAATCCCACTGGCTGGGTGGTTTATAAACAATAGAAAGTCACTTCTCACAGTTCTGGAGGCAGGGAACCCAAGGTCAAGTTGCCAACAGATTGTCTGGTGAAGATTCTTGGCCCATAGATGGTCTCTTCTCACTGTGTCCTCACGAGGCAGAAGAAAGGAGGAAATTCTCTGGAGCCTCTTTTGTGAGTACACTAATCCCATTCATGAGGGCGGCACCGTGTACTCACTTCCCAAAGGACCCACCTCCACACACTATCACAGTGGGGTTGGGTTTTGATTATGTATAAACTATGCAGGAGGCATGAATGTGCAGCTGTAGAAGGCTCCGTAGTTTTCACAAAATTCTTAAAGAGATTGGTAGCCAAAGGAAGGAGAAGAGGAGGAAGAGGAGTTGTAATTTCACAAATAAGCAGAAAAAATTTAACTGAGAATTTTATCATAAAATATTATAAGATAATATCATAGAAAGGAGGAATCCACAAACATCATCCAGTCCACTATCATCTGTCCTGTTTCTTACTGAGGCAGAACCCAGAAAGCTTCTGGTTTCATCCACACACGAGAATCATCTCATCTCAGGATTCTGTCTCTACCATCATGCTGGATATTCGAGCGAGATCCCAATAACTTCATTGTTCAATCTAACGGACTCCATTCAGTATAGTCCCACGCGTCTTCTGTGTCTTCTCACATTATTGTGAACACCCTTCCTAAATTCTGTGTTCTAGTTTTCCTCATTCTTTTTCTCTGGGCCTAGGCCCTTTGCAACTTAACTTCTATTTGACTTAAAAGGGTTTTCACCAGACTGGCCTTTTCCCTCTGCCTGCCTTTATTATCCTGAAATACAAGAAAAACCTCTGTCCTTATCATGTTTATAAACATTTAACATGAGAAATAAAGCAAGAAATAATGTCATGATTGTGTAAGAATAAATGGTAATTCCTTAATTGTGACATAGAATTTTTTTCTGCTTTAGCCCCATTTTCTGTCTACTCAACCTCTCACATGTTGTAGCTTCATTAATTTTTATTTACTGATTATGATTTGTCAGAAACTGGTAAACTCTAGAATATAGCGTGGAAAACAGTGAAGGGCAACGTTAAATCTATAGGAGGAACATGCAGATAGTATGCTCAACTATTAACATCATGTCGGATTGTATGAAATAACATTAAACCCCATTGCAAATATAGAAAACTCATATTACGTTCACCTAACGAGATTTGTGACCAGTGTTACAAAAGTTAGAACAATATTTAACTCCAGCTCTTTAGGAAGGAGGAGTGGATCTAATATTAGGCTATATTTTGCTGTATGCAAGAATACCACATATATAGTAAATTGCATGAATTCTCATTCATAAAAGCAAAAATAAAATTTTCTAAGAAGATACCACTTGGCTCATTTATATAGGCTGAAATTGGTTTAAAGTTTTTGCTATAGTTGAGGAGAAGGGGATTATGACTCTATGGAAGTAGCTCTCTGGGAAGAAATCAGTCAGTTGTATGTTTATATCAATCTGTGATGTCCTCATACGGAATTCCTGTTTGTAGGCATTGGGAAACAATTTTCTGAGTACTTCCAGAATAGCAGAATAAGGACCTACAAAAACTCAATCTTCTGTGACAGCAACTAGAATGGTGGCCAAAAAATTGTCAAAATCAAATTTTTCAGAACTCTGAAAATTGATCCAAAGCTTGCAACAACCCAAGGAGTGTATATTCAAGAAAATTGCCTGAATCTCAGCAGTAATAGAGAGCTCTGAGGCATTTAATTCACCCTATTCCTGTGTTTCCCTATAGGCTCCATGAGGGCATTTAAAGCTGACAGCTTCTTACTCATAGTGGCTGTAAAAAATAAGCAGCTCGTATCTAGTGGAGGGAACAGAATCAAATCAAGAATTATCTGTATTTGATGTGTCCGACTGTCCTCTGGAAATCTCTAGCCCCAAGGCTTATCTTTACTTGACCTAACTTGATGTCACTCCCTGTGAGCAGCCTTTTCCCTGGGACCTCTATCAAAAGCAATCAATGTCATTGTTTAATTTTGCATTCATTCGCCTGAGATGCTATTAACGGGTGGTTCAAAAACCTGGTGAATGGGAGGTACATGAGGGCTGCACAAAGCTTGAATGTGTTCTTGGGAGTTGAGAAAGCCACTTGCATATGCAAGACTGTGCATCCTAAGGAAAGAACAGAAGCCCCTAATCTCCTACCTCTGGCTGACCTTGAGGCCTTAGGCAAGCTGAAAGTTTAAGTGAAAGTATTGTTGCGAAATGCCTTTTGGGGATACAGCATGCACACAGAGCCTTTTGACAAAAGCTATTTGGTAGATTTAATAATTCAAATGATTTAAGGAGATTTTTGTCTAATCATGAGATTACAGCTAAACTAACTGAGCAGAGATTTCAGTGATCAGACATGACAAAATAAAGACAACAAACTTTATAAAAGTAGTTTGGGCAAGTTAAAAACTGGAAGTTTTAAGTAATATATTGTGGCAATTCTTGAAATCAGACACCTCCCATTCCCAAGTCTGTTGTTGTTCTTAGTGTTATTTTGTTCAGTGACTTGACCAAACTACTACAAGAAAGTATAGCACATTTAAGAAACAGTCAATAAAAACTCACGCTGAGGAGGTCCAGATGTTGGACTTACTAAACCAAGACTTTGTCATTTATTGTAGATATGTTTAAAGAGCTAAAGGAAATCACATCAAATCAACTGATGGAAAGTACTGACAATATTGTCTTGCCAAATAGAGATGATCTGTAAAAAGGTAAAGATTATAAAAAAGAACCAAATGGAAATTCTAGACTTTAAAAGTACAATAAATAAAAGAACAATTCACTTGAGGGGCTCAGAGGCATATGTGAGTCAGCAAAGAAAAGGAATTAGTGTACCCAAAGATTGGCCAATTGACCAAGGAAGTCTGAGGAACAAAAAGAAAAAAAAAAAGACAAAACTTACCTAACAAATGCAATCAGTGTAACCTAATTCTTTGTACCCTCAATGAATCTCAAACAATTAAAAAAAAAATACATTTCCTGTACTGGGCCACAAAAGACGTATCAAAATCCAGTTTAAAGATCAAAATAATAATAATAATTATAATAGAACAAAACAAAATGAACCAGGATAGGGAGTGACTGCTAATGAATATGGGATTTTTTAGGGGGGGATGTGGATGTGATCAAAATGTTGTGGAATTATATAGTCGTGAAGGTTAAGCAATTCTGTGAGTAGGCCAAACAACTATATTTTATGGTATGTAAATTACAGCTCAGTAAAAATTACTTAAATATATTTCCTAAAATAGAAAATGATTTTGTATAAATTGAACAGGAAAGAAACATTTTCATGTATTAGCTGGGAAAGTAGCAGTTCCGTTGAACACAGGTCTTTTCTATTTTAGGAAATATATTTAAATAAATTTTACTTAAATATAGGCACAGATCTTGTCTAGTGGCCACTATGGAGGCCACCTCTGCTCTGCCATATCTTTCTCTCTGATCTTTGACTAATTTGCTTCCCAGTTACTGCCTGGTTAAGCCTGATCACTGGACGGCCAGAGCACTTGTGAAAGGGCGAGTTGTGTGATCTTGTCATTTAAGTGGCAGCGCCTCTTCCTTTCATCAAGAAGCATAAAGAGCATCAAGCACACAGTCCTCCCATGCTGCCATTCCTTAGGCCTGGTGACACCCTGAAAAGTGCACACTGACTGAAGATGCCCTGCTCTCCACCGTGTGTGGCCGGAGGAGAGACTGTAAAGACCCAGCAGGAATCAGGACTCTGAGCACACCCCGCTGTTGTGATATCAAAACAAAGAACTGGAAAAAAAAATCTATCTGACAGATTGATGAAATTTCTTAATTTCAAATAATTTGAAATGTTTTTTACAAAGAAGCACAGGATAATACCTTGCTGCACACACAAACACATTTCCACATAAACTTGAACTTATGCTTGGAAAATATGCTTCGAAGTCATACTTAACTACTCCCATTGGCAGGCAACGGCTCAGAGAGATTTACTACTTGGAGTGGAACATCGTTCACAGAAAAGGCAGTTCTGATCATCTAACTTAGGATATTACATTCTTTTTGTTCTTTGAAACACATGTTCCTTGGACAAAAGAGGAATGATTTTTAACAGTCTAGATTTTCATACTCTGTCAAGCTGTGATCCAATTCCAGAAAGGTCATTTCAGCATTAAGTAGATAAAACTTTTAAGAAAATGATTACTGACAATTCACCCCATCTACCCACTGGTGCTGCTACCGATGTCTGAGCCAATATTGCAAGCTCAGAGCCTTGCTGCAGTGAGTGCTAATTAACCTCTTACCCTCATCTTTGAAGAATCCATAGTGACCAATAAACATGAGACCCACAGCAAGAAAATCCACCAAAAAGCATTCCTAAAAATAAAATTTAATTCTTTAGGAAAAAGAAAAATCATTTTGATGCCCTGGGATAGCAAAAAATAAAGGCATATGCATGCTTGTAAGTCAGCAAATTAACTTTCCAAACTGTTGTGGGGAAAGGGTTCTTAGGGCTTACCCTATTTCCCATTAGTGACCTGACAACAAAGCTAGATTATTAGTTGTAGTTTTATCATATTATCCACAACATAGGGTAGCACTTTAAGTCAAGGTAGGATGGTATCCTTGATCTTACTAATAAAGCAAGCCATCCTTTCTCAGACCCCGTGGCACCACTTCTGTACACGTTAAACCTCGTGACTTGGACAGGAACTTTTACTGGCGCTTACCAAAATAATCTATGTTTGAATCAATTTCCTGGCTTGCTTTATAAACTTTGTGGATTTATGCATAAGCAATTTAGGAAGAGCAAGCACTAATTAAATCACTTGGCCCAAGAATTAGGGCAGGTTCAAAGGGAAACAGTCCTTCTTCCACTGAAAAGCCACCAACTGGATTGTAATCTCTCAGCCTAATAGGATTTCATCTTTGTTGCAGAAGGCAGGAGGCACCTACGTAACCCAGACCTCAACAGGGTAAATGTGTTGGTTCATTTTACACACTGCGATTTCATTAACAAAACACTATATAACTCAATTATTCCGGATATTTGTGCACAAAAGACAATGCGCCCCACTACTGTCTTAACATACGTATTATTTTTATATTCTTCTTCTGTTCTTGTGGATATAAAAATAAATTTCAAAGCTATGTACCATTAAAGGAAACAAAACATCGTGATCCACTTACCATAGCACCTACAATGAGTAAATAATTTAAGGAAGTCTATCTTTAGAAATGCCTCTGGTTCATCAGGTCATTAGACTTAATTACAAAATGTATAAGGTTTTCTGTTTCTTTTTTCCTGTTTATTAAATGTTGAATTAAGTGCTTCTTTTTATTAAAAAAAGAATTTCTAAGTATCAAATAATGGAGGCAGACAATCTGGATGTCTAGAAAATGTTATAAAGGAGAATTTTTATTTTTATTATTATGTCTTCAAAACTTTGATGCCCCAATTAAACTTCCATCAGAAACATAAGTATCTATTACTGTCTCTGCATGTTGCCAGCATTTAAGTACCAACAAGAATGAATTCTTTTGTAATCAGTAATAACAAAGTTTGCAAAATTAAAAATTAAAATGTATGAAATTTTTTTTTGTTGTCATTTGCTGATTTTATATCCTCCACCACTATGTCTAAAGATGGGTTCATGTGTTGAAACATTTCAGTGTGCATAATTAAACTTGGTAATTAGCAGTATTTTATCTGTTATATTCGATGTAAATATTTTTTACTTAATTATATTTTTACACATTTTAGTTTAATGTTTATTGAATTTTTAGGCAGTAAATATTCAAAACTGAATTCATAAGGCTATATGTTTAATATTTTACGGCATAAATTATTAATGCTAAGAAATTTAAAGAAGAACAAATCTTGAAAAAGCACAGAAATTATCTTATCAATTTTGCCCAAATTTTGAGAGATTAATGGAGTTCTACAATCCCTTTACTTCTAGATCTCAGAAGTGGTTTCAAAGATGGCCTTTTTCTAGTATAGGAATACTTTTCCTTTAGGTGTATTAAAGAATAGACAAATATTAAGTATCTGACGTGTCTTGAATTCATTGTGTGGTGGAATTTTGTTAGGTACTGAACAGCTCCTAACTATAACTTTAAATCAAGTATCTGTAGTTAAAAAATTGCTGCTCTTTTAAACAAACTATTGTTTATAATAAAACAATATTTATTGTTTTGAATAAAAAATTTTGTTTTGAACAAACTATTGTTTAGAACAAAACAATATTTATTGCTTTGTTTTGAATAAAAAATATTTCTACTGTGTGCATTATTTACAAATAATAAGGAAATAAAAACTTTGTGGTTAAACTATTGCAAAGAATAATTATTGAAGAAAATGTGTCAAGTTATTATGCAAATAAATTACTTTGATACATCAATAGAAAAGGAACTTTCTTTTTTTCTTTTCTATTTTTAATTGATAAATAAAAATTATATATATTCGTGGCGTATAACATAATGTTTTGAAACATGTAGAATTGTAGAATGGCTAACTGGAGCTAATTAGCATCTGTGTTATCTTAAACATACTTTTTTTTTGGTGGTGAGAACACTAAAAATTTACTCTGTTGGTGCTTTTCAAGAATACATTGGTTGTTAACTATATTAACTATGTGCAAAGAATCTCTTGAAGATGCTCCCCCTGTGTAACTGAAATTGTATATCTTTTGAACAACATCTCCCAGGAGAGCCACCGACCCCCAGCCTTTGGTAACTTCCATTCTATTCCTCCCTTCTGCTCTTTAGACTCCACGTATAAGTGAGATCAAGTATTTGTCTTTCTGTGATTGGGTTATTTGACTTAAAACACGGTCTTCTATGTTCCTCCACGTTGTAGCACATGTTCGAATTCCTTCTTTTTAGAACCTGAATAGTATTCCACTGGGGATCTATACCACATTTTCTTTATCCATTCAACAGAAAAGGAACTCTGTAAATGGATAATTGCTAAACACAAGTGGGAACACCAATCTTTAAAATGTTTTGGAGACTATTCCTAAAACCTTTGGGGGGGCAATTTGACATTTGTACAAAAATCCTCAGAGAGAGGTTGACACATTTGACTTCTCAGCTCCACTCTTGTCTTAACAAGGTGTGGACGTGGCCACTTACTTTCAGAGATTTTCAGTACAGTGGCACTGGTGTGGTAAGCTTGGAAAGGACGGTCACATAAATACCTAATGACCATACCCATTTGCAAGTCTTCCACAGTCTGAAAAGTCATTGAAACCGTTTCCTTTTTGTCACTCCGATGAATGTGCTATTGCCCTTACCTTCTTCAGTCCTTCCACTGCTTCCTGCCTGCAGTTTCCTGTGGACTCCCCTCCTGGGAGGCTAATGGGCAGCGGCCTCCCCCAAGGAGAAGTCCCTGTCTGCAGCAGTGGCTGGATCAGGCTTACATTTTTTCAGCTCCAGCGGATGGTGCCCCTTCCTCAGAGCTCTGGGTCCCACCCCACACACCCCTTAGAAGTCAAAGCTTCTAAGTGTGAATTATGTCAACCTCTTTTCTTTCCTTACCTAGTTAACAACTCTCAGGCCCACGTGTGTTGAATTCTCTCTGTCCAAGGAACAGGAGTTTCTGTCTTCTGCATACTGCACTGATAAATTGTCTTTTTTTTTTTTTAACCCTTCTGATAACATATGTGGTATTTAATCTTAACATTATCTTAAATTTGCATCTAGAACTGGTCCTCCCTCCCTATTGGGTAGGAGGTAATTTATGCCTCTTGGTCCCTGTAGTCCTCATTCCTTAGAAGAACGCTGGTAACAACGTGTGTGGCTTTTCCTGCTCCACTTGCTCTGGGCCCAACCTGGACTGTAAATGGCTTTGGTTTCATCAGATAACAGCAGCCAAAGTGGCCCTTTAACCCCCAACTGAAACATATACATCAAAATAATTATTTAATAATAGCTAATGCTTGTAGATGGCTCAATCACTACAACTTCCTAAAGCATCAGCTCGTCTATTGAGACAGAAATAAAGATATAGGTTATGGAGGGGACATATATGCACCCTTCAAAGTGACTATACAAGCTTAGGTGAGCATAGTTACCTGTAAAAGATTAATATTATCATGCAAATCACACCATACTTAGCTCTTGAGATGACTGCAAGCTTTCTTCCCTGGGACTGGTGGGACTTCTCATAAACCCTGTCCGCAGGGAACTCATTCTGTTATCACTTGGTTTCTAACCCTTTCTCTGCCGCTTGGTCTGACAGTATTGAGTCTTTTCCCTCACCCCACAGTAATCTATGTGATTTATGTCGAATGATTTGCTTTCATTTTGAAAAAAGCCATTATATTAACGGGTGATAATATTTTATTCTGTTAGGCACTGGTACAGTTCGTAACTTTAAGTAGATGTATTATCAGTTTCATATTGGGAGCACGGGGCCACTAATTCCTATTGATACTTACATGGGACAGAAGGGTGTCTTCGTGCCCTTGAAATTGTTTCTTATGTTTGCACAAACACATGCTAAGAACTTACTTTCTCCATTTTTATCTTGTGCTAAAATAGTCTCAGAAATTTTTTTCTGATTCAGCAAAAGTGTCCATAACTCTATGATTGGCTTTGGTTCTTCTCTTTAGCATTTCTTATGGAAGTGACATGTAAGGAATTATGCTGTTTTAACTGTATCATACTTAATTATATGTGTCTGTTATACCTGCATATTCTTGAATCTCAAAAATTACTTTTGTCGGAATTTCAGCCCTTCGAAATCAATGCCTAAGCAAGGTAAATTTATAGTTTCTTATTGTTTCAACCATATGTATATATGTACACAGCTATGTGTGTGTATATATGTGTGTGTAGATAGATAGATAGATAGATAGATAGACAGATAGATAGATAGATAGAAGCTATGCTGAGATATCTTTTATATCACTAAGGTTTAGAGCTAATGGAAAATCCAGGCAACTTTCCCATATTTATCTTGAGAAATAGGTGGGCATCACCAGGTCTCCTCTCTCTGTCAGTCAAGTCAACTGTCAAACTACCTTAATGCAACATGTTATTCATTGGATTCATTTAAATAAAAGGCACACTGTTGCATTATATTATATTAGTTTGTGTCTCAATTTTTTTTTAAGTTTTGTTTTTCTTTTGGCAATCAGCAGCCCATGTTCCTTGACAAATCAGAAAAATACTACAAAAATTTTTCTGTTTCCCTTGTAGGTGAATTATATGTTCTGATGTTTGCGGTCCCTATGTGGACCACCATTCAAACATGATTTTTCAAAGACAAACAGGACCATTGTTTTTAAGAGTAGCATAAGCTTTAGTTACTTTTGGCTTTGGAAGTCTTTGGCCTGAAACAAAAACTAGTGTTATTTCCTGTGGTTTTTTATTTCAAAATGGAAGTTTCCCATGCCTGTGTTTGAGGCACTGTTAGCTTTTGTATGCCACTTATGAATAAAAGTCCGCTCAGTCCTGATCTCATTGGCCTTTACACAGAAGGCTTTGTCTTTACCCACGGTCTCCTGGGAGGGGCTGCAGTCTGCTGGCCATTATCATTCAAACTTTAGATGCTAGTAACATGCAAACTATACAAACAGAAGAAATTACCAGTAATGTTTGAAAGTTAATTACCAATGTACTTCTAGTCATCCCTGGGTTGAAGAAGGCCTCTCAATGGCAATTATAAAATGTTTTGAACAAATACAATTTAAAGTCATACGTTGTAAGTTTGGGGAATGCACCCAAACTGTGGTTAAAGGGACATGTACAGCTTTAATTAGTATATTATATTAGAAACAAGTGTCTGTACTAAGTTAGAGAAATAATATCAAACTAAGTTCAAAGAAAGAAGAAGAAATGGTCAAAAGAATACAATAATTAACAAAACAAGGAAAAATACAGAAATAAAGTTGACAAAATGAAAAGTTACTTTAAAAAGACCAATATATTATAACACTCCTGCCAACATTGATAACGTAAAACCAGAATAACACCTGCAGTGGTTAAAGTTTTATCTTAACTCAGTTGGGCCCTGGTGCTTAGATATTTGGTCAAATTCCAGTTTTGCTGTGAAGATATTTTTTAGGTAAGATTCATATAAAAATCTGTATTCTACCAGTAAAGCACATTATCATTTTTAAGGTCTTAAAGCAAAAAGGTTGAGGTCCCCTGAGAGAAAAGGTAATTCTGTCTTCCAACTCAACTGTAATATTGGGGCTTCCTCTGACCTCTTTAGCCTGCTGGCGTGTCTTACAGATTTGGGGACCACTCCCACAATTGTATAAACCAGTTTCTTAAAATAAATTAATTTCTCATTCTCTCTCTCTCTATACACACACATATATATGTAAATAAAACATAAGCAATATATATTTTTACAGATAGGGAGAGAGAGCATGCTGTATATTATATATCTGGATATGTTCCCCCTTTTATTTCTAAAACAGACAATTTTATATAAAATTGTTGCATATGTAAATGTATACACCCCCCCCACACACATATCCTATTTTTTATGTTTTTTTGAAGAACCCTGAGTAATGCAAGTCCCAAACTACCAATTTTAAAAATTATTTCAAATTTGAATTCTTCCAAATAACTAAGTAGGTGTTACTACTAATTATACACAAATTTTTCTGGAGCTTAGAGAAAGAAAAATATCCATCGTGATATTTACTGTAAAAGATTTGCAAACTTTGCAAATTGTAAACAATATAAGAACATGATGAGAGAAGAAAGCATGTGTGTACCTTTCTTCTGATCATAGGAGAAAAATCCTAAATGAAATATTAGTGAATCCTAATATTAGTGATCAAATACAATGAGATATAAAAACAGTTGCACAGCACCAGCTATGTGGGGTTTATTTTGCATTTTAAAATCACTCATTGTTGGCATTGAGTAGACATATAGATTAATAGCATAGAATTCAGTCTCTAGAAATAAACCCACACATTTACAGTTAATTCATTTCAGGAGAACTTGAACATTGGGTAGACATATAGATCAGCAATATAGAATTCAGACTCTAGAAATAAACATATACATTTACAGTTAATTCCTTTCAGGAGAACTTGAACCCTTTTCTCACTTCATACACAAAATTAACACAGAATGGGTCATAGACCCAGATTAAGAATTGAGACTATAAAATTCCCAGGAGAAAACATAGGAGCAAATCTTCATGACTATGGATTAGGCAGTCTTCTTATACATGGCACCACCACCAAAGGCACAGGTGACAAAAGAAAGACTTGATACACCGAACTTAGTTAAAATGAATAATTTTTATGTTTCAAAGGACGCTATTAAAATGGGAAATCACAACCTACAATAGAAAAAAATTGCAAATTATATATCGGACAAGGAACTTATATCTAGAGTATGTAAAAAATACTGACAAGCCAACTATAAAAGACAAAAGATCCAATTTTTAAAAGTGGGCAAAGGATTTGAATAGATATTTCTGCAAAGAAGATACACAAGTGACCAATAAATATGAGAAAAGATGCTCAGCATCATTATTCATCAGGGAATGCAAAGCAAAGCAAAGTGAGAAACTTCACAAGCACTGTAACTGCTGTAATCAAAAAGGCAACTAGCACATGTTGGTGACAACGTGAAAAAATTGAAAACCCTGTACATTATTTGTGGGAGTATAAAATTGTGTGTCCTCATTGGAAAAGTGTTTGGTAGATGTTCAAAAACATCTACACAGAGTTATCATATGTTTCAGCAATTCTACTCCTAGATATATATTCAAAGTTATTAAAAAGAGGAATTTGGATACCTCTACACCAGTGGTTCTCAACCTTCCTAATGTCTCAACCCTTTAATACACTTCCTGTGGGTTGCGACCCACAGGTTGACAACCGCTGACCAACACCAAGGTTCATAGCAGCATCATTCACAAGAGGGAAAAAGTGACAGCAAGTTTTCAACTGATGAATGGAAAAATAAAAGGTAGCATGTCCATACAATGGAATCCTATCTGGCAGTAAGAACAAATGAAGCACTGATACATGCTATCACATGCACACACTTAAAAACCACGCTGAATAAAATAAACCATTTGCAAAAGGTCACCTATTGTGTGATTACCTTAGTATAGTATGTCAAGAATAGGCAAATAAAGTAAGAAAGTAGTAAAGTAGTGGTTGCCTAGACCTGTGTGAGTTGGGGAGAATGGAGATTGACTGTTAATGGGTATGGAATTTCTTACTGGGGTCGTGAAAATTATTCTAAAATTAACGTGGTGATAGTTGCACGTTTATTGAATTGAACACTCTGAAAGGGCAAATCTTATGGTATTAGGGGGGAGGATGGGTGGAGGGAGGGCAATTAGTGGGAACACACCTACGGTGCATCTTAGCAGGGTACTGGCGAAACTTATTAAAGGTTGAGTATTAATGTCTTTATATAGTGATCAAGGAAATGCCATGAAGGATATCTGTAACAGTACGATCAAAATATTTCTGAATGTATATGAATCGTGCCCTGTGATTGCACCAATGTACATATTTATGATTCAATAAAATTATTAAAAAAAAATAAATAAATAAAAAGCAAAAAAAAAAAAAAAAAAAAAAAGAACCAGGAAAGCCCGAGATATAACTCAGTCTGAGTACAAAACCAGGAGAAGCAGGGAAGCTGATGGTGAAACTTCTAGTTTAAGTCCAAAGTTCCAAGAATCAGACCTCTAATATTGGAGGACGATAAAAGAATATAAATGCCTTAACATAATAATCAAGTAAATGAGGCGAGGGATATATTAACTAGTGCAATGTAAGCATTCCAAATTCAATATGAAATCACCCCATGAATGCCTTAACATACACATGATCTATGTGTTTATGATTTAATAAAACAAAGGTAGTTCCAATTGAAAAAAAAAAAAAGATAAATGTAACAAAAAGTACAAAATCCATGTGAAGAAAATTTTAAAATACAACCACAACCGAGACTAAAAGCCTAAAGGGGGAGACAGGGAAAGACCGGGAGAGAAACAAAGAGAGCTTTTCTCTCCCCACTTGAGTTCTCTCTCTCCACCAGGAGCTTTAGTGTTTCCTGTATTCTTTTCTGTAAATAAATTATGTCTTACCACTGGAAAAAAAAAAAAAGAAAGAAAAAGAAAATGCCATGAAGGCTATGTTAAACAGTTTGAGGAAAACATTTCAGATTGTATATGAAACCAGCACATTGTACCCCTTGATTGCACTAATGTATGCGGCTGTGATTTAATAAAAATGAATAAATAAATAAAATACAACCACAAGCATTTTCACAAATGGAAAAAAGATGACATGGTAAAAAACATCTTATTCTTGACCATATATGAGACTCTGAAAAATCCCATAGTTGGGAGAAAGTAAAAGTCTACAACAGGTGGTTGATAAAAGAGCAAGTGCAATGATTTGTTTCTATCTATGTGCCCCTATTTTAAATTGTGCACTAGATTGATCTGGGGGATGCTCAGTAGTATTAATCTTTTCCCTGCCTGCAGTCAGGTACTTGTCTAACTTCACTTCAGAGTTTCACCATGGGCCCCCAAGAAGACACATCCAAAGAGAGCTCAAACATCAAAAAAAGGCACAGCCTCTCTTTCCACAAAGGTATAATGGAAGCCCAGGAGCACTCACTTCTCCTTACCCTCCCTGCGGGCATACTCACAAATGAGTGAGGGTCCCTCAGGGAAGGAAAAGGCTGCCCTGGAGGGTAGGGTTGGGGGAGTACAACAAGGGAGTGCTAGGAGTTTGGCTTGCTCTTCCTAGTGCTGAGAATTCTCTTCCCCTAATGCCACTTGGCCGAAACTTTATCATTCAGGTCTTAGCTCAAATTTCATCCCCTCAGAGAAGGTGTACCTAACAATCTCGTCTAATGTCTCCCTACACCACTATCACTTTCTATTGCTTTGCAATTTTTTTAATGTTATAAGTCCATATAAATTCCATTTCTTTTTTTTTATTTATTAAGTCATATACACATAGATCATGAATACATTTATGCAAATGTGGGGTACGATATGTTGATTTTTTTATACAATCTGATGTGCTCACATCAAACCAATCAACATAGCTTTTGCCTCATTTACTTGATTATTGTGTTAAGCTTTGCAATTTTTAAGAAGTTCTTCATAGGCCTCATCCCTCTAACTTCCCATATTTGTTTATTACATATAGTCTGTATTTCTGAGATTATAGAAGAATGAAAGCAGGACATTGTATTCACAGAGTCTAGAACAGATACTGATACATAGGTTATGCTCAGTCTAGCTTCAAATTAATTTGCACCTTCTCACCCCAAGAGTTACCATAGCTATAGAATTATTTCCTATGATTCATCTGTTTCATCAGTACCACCCCCACCTTATCTAAAATTTATCGAACACCTGTATATATTGGGCACTGTTCTAGATGCGTGGGATATAGTAGAGAAAAATGAAGCTCTGCCCTGATGGACTTTAATTTTACTGAAAAGAGTTCATGATGAACAAATAAATAAATATATACTATGTTAGACATGTAAGTGCTGTGGGGAGGATTTAAAGTAGGATAAGGCAGTAGAAAGGGGATAGGCTAGTGTGCATAAGTGCCTGGTGATGGGTTAGGGAGTAGCTTTCTGGAGAGGAAAAGGATTGAGGGAGAAAGCTAAATGGATACCTGGGAGAAGAGCATCCTATGCAGTCATGTGCCAAGGCCCTGGGGAGGAGATGCTTGGTTTGTTCAAGAGACAAGGAAGCCAGTGTGGTAGGCAGAGAGCGAATGACACAGAAACTTCTCACCTCACAAGAAGTGAGGTGAGAAGATAGCTGGGGCCCAGATCATGGGGGCCCTGGAGACCATGGGAAGGACTTGGGCTTTTATTCAGAGTGAGATGAGGAACCATCTAGAAGTGAAATGATTTCACTCTCTTTTTGAAAGTAAACTGAGATGCTCTGTGGTAACAGGCTATGGTTTGGTGGAAGTGGGAGTCCACAGGATGGAGGTGTGAGGGGGGTTACTGCAACAGCCTAGGTAAGAAGTAGTGTTAGCTTGGGCTTGGTGGTAAGAGAGGAAGTATTTGGAGATATCTTTGGGAAGAAAAGACCAAACGGAATTTACAGAAGGATTCAATGTGGGATATGAGTGCAAATATCAAGGTTCTAATTTCAGTTCTTTCCTCTAACCTTTCTGCTTTAAGTTTTGCTCATGAATTCCTAATTATATCTCCTCAGCAAACTACACACCTTACCTGGATTCTCTTCCACAGGGAAGGTCCTGGTTCTCACCCAGGACCCCTTTGTGACCAGGCAACTAGCTGAAAATCTTTTGCTCCATACAAAAAGTATTGTAAGGAGTCCCTAACTGCCTCTCCTGCTTCATCTTTCCAATCCCTTATTATCACCCTCCACTCAAATCAAAATATGCTGCCTCTGAAACATTCAAATCCCATCTGCTCCATAAAGCTCACTCAGTCTAAACTGATCTCTACGTCCTTTAAAATTTATAGAAATTGTAAAATCCATCAAGCAAGCAATTCTGCTTTGCATTATGACATCTTCTTGTTGTTAATTTAAATATTTTATTATTGCTTAACATTTCATATGACCTTATATCATTAACTAAAATATAAATCCTTCTTGGGCAGAGAATCTACTTTATATTCCTTTATAGTCTCTTATCACATAGTATTACCAGCACATAATGCCTTATACTTAGTAGATGATGAATAAAAATGAACTCTTGTAATTATATGAACTACTTAACTCTGCCCTCTGCCTCCATTTCCTCCCCATCTATCTCCATCTTGGTCCCACTTAATCAATCTCCCAGACCCTCCAAAGTGTGTTGTAACTGAAAAGCAGGGTTGATGTAGGGAAAATACACAATATATAACTATAAGGATAAGTTGCAGTCTTATTAGGAGTCTAAAATGCAAAACCAGAGAATTAGCACTTAATTTGATAGGCAATGTGAGCCTTTGAAGAGTTTTCAAAAAAGGGAGTGGCATGACATTAGCCAAATTTTAGTAAGGAAGAATAATCTACCTACTTGTGTACTGTGGATTGGAAGGGAAATAGGAAAGTGAGAATTGATATTCCTGATCTAGCTATTGAAAAGGTTCACATAAGTATTAAAGATCTAAAATAAAGGGTTAGCAGGGGAATGTGAATCCTTTAGCAGAAAGAGTCTGTAAACGGAATCTTCAGGGCTTTCAATGAGTTGCATAGGGTAACTAAAAAAAGAAAGAGGAGTTACACGTACCAGGTTTTAATGCTTAGTGCTTAGGAAAAACTATTATATCGTTAACAGAAACAGAGAAGACAAGGAAAAGTTGATTGCAGGAAGAACACAGTGAACTACTGTCAACGTGTTGAATGTGAGATAGTATCATTTATCCATATAGATAAATTTGAGATGGTATCATATAGAGGTGCCTCAAAGGCAGGTAGAAATAGAGAATCATAATTAAAAGAAATGTCAGTACTAGAGACCGCATTTGGTGAGAGATGATGGTTTGCAAAAGCATACCCTTTACTTTCCTCCAATTTAGCCTGTTGACCCCACTCAGACTAGTCCAGCTGCTGTAGCCTAAACTATCTCCATCAAGCAGCTCCCAATGGAGTTATTCAAATTGAGACAGATAACGAATTAAAAAGACAGTACTGGTGTGGCTGAAACTGAGGTGGCAAGCTGGACGCCAGCTCTGGTGGGAAAGTCTTCCCTTAACATACTCAAATTCTTCCCCCAGGACAGGCCAATAAATTTCTCTCAACTACATTCAATACCAGCAAATTTCATAGTAATAATATAGTAAACATGATAACTGGCATGAATTGCAATCCTCATGCCTTTTCAGAGCTC
The DNA here is from genome assembly GCA_963573935.1 of Arctocebus calabarensis. NCBI lineage: Eukaryota > Metazoa > Chordata > Mammalia > Primates > Lorisidae > Arctocebus > Arctocebus calabarensis. Next base: position 6,478 of record CAUYON010042983.1, on the reverse strand, counting down.
CTGTTGCTCTTGGTGTTTAAGTTGTGACATTGTCAACTTCCTTTAATCAACCACACACTAATACACAATTTCTAGAAACTGCACATTCCACAAAGCTTGGTGAAATTCCGTGTGGACCAAGCACTACATTCACAATTGATTCTCCCAGTTGACAAAAACATGAGTCCAAATCTGAACTTGGCAAACCTAAAACAAGACTTTGCTGGGTTGGATGAGTATCACTTGGAAGCTGTAGTGAATGCATCAAACACCAAAAAACTAAGGATGTATTTAAGGAAGATGCAAAGGAATGCAAGTGTGATTTCTCCTGAGTCTCAAGAGGTAAACCTGTAAAACACAGCCAAGAAAACAAAATTGCAAAGTACCATCTACAACCCTAGACAAATGGAAAAAGGAACAGCAGAAATTATGGCATAAAAGACTAAACCAGTCGTTGTGAGAACAAGCAAAGTTACAGTTTACGTGAAGAATTTGTATAGAAAATCAGCACTGGCAAAAATGCAAGGAGATAGACACTCTAAAAGTGTTTCAAGTACTGATAACTGACAGAAATTGTCAGTAAAGGGTTTCATGTTCTGTTCTCTAAATCTGTATCTTTTATAACTGCACATGTGAACAAATAATCATTGAATGTAGACACAAAAATTCCTAACTTGGAAGCAAAAGATTTATCCAATTGTAAAATTATTTTAATATTGCATCTCTGAAGGAATATTTAAAAACCATCAGTTTTAAAAAGAACTCCAGAAGAAATATCCTATACTAATTTGGGGCTTTAAAACTTTAAACACTAGGAAAGTAAGTCTTTCAAAAGCAACTTGTTTCATCAACAATTCTTAAATTTCATCCTCTATGATTTTAACATAACACAGTTATTTTAAATCAATCTTTAAGCTATAAACAACTTAGATTGAAGAGAGGGGGAAAAAACAGGAAGAAGAAAAAAAAACAATTCTATGAGAACAAGGCACTGCTTTAAATGTTAATGTTTGTTCCAGAAAACCTAACTCCTTTTGGCGTACACATCCACACCTGTGTGTTTTGGTAGGCAAAGGATATTCTCACTACCTCAGGCAATGTGTAATAAAACTCAAATCAGATCATTCAGATCTAACCAAGCAAGGGGGATGCAAATAATTTGTGTGGTGATGTTAAATAATAGGATTGTGACTCTCTGAATAAATTAAGGCATAAAAAAACTAAACAGATAGACGCGAAACAAAATTTAAGATGAAAACCATGTAACAGCCACTGGGTAGATCTTAGTGGATGTTGAACACTGGTCAGTAGGAACAACTCTGAAGAGTGCCATCCCCGGTCTGTATGAATGGTTTCCCTGCAGTTCTGTGAACAATTTGAGCAACCATAAGAGGCTGCCTTACTTGGTGTAGATATGCCCAAAGATTACTTTTTCCTGTCCATAAGTCCTAAATTCCTGAATTATTCAGGTGCCAAGTCTTGTTTAAATAATAGATAAAGCTTTAACAGGCAAAACATCTGGTTTCTGGGCTGTGCATATGCACCCTTAAACCTCTAAATTCCAAGGAGACATGATAACATTTAATGAAATAATCTTAGGTGTATTTCTCTTCTCTAAAGATTTTAAATTTTCTTGATATGGTCTCCCTCTAATTAAAAGCAAAGGACAAAAAATAAAAACCTCCCCAAACTTTAAAAGTTGGGCCTAGGCAGCACTGCAGCTCAGTGAGTAGGGTGCCAGCCCCATATACCAAGGGTGGCAGGTTCGAATTTGGCCTCAGCCAAACTGCAACATAAAAATAGGTGGGTGTTGTGTTGGGTGCCTATAGTCCCAGCTACTCAGGAGGCTGAAGCAAGAGAATCTCCTAAGCCCAAGAGCTGAAGGTTGCTGTGAGCTGTGACACCGTAGCACTCTACCAAGGGCAACAAAGTGAGAGTCTATCTCTATAAAAAAAAAAGTTGGGCCTAAATAACTTTAGTACTTAAAACTCTTTCTCATGTAGGAGCAAATAAATGATTATTTCTTTCATCTTTCTATAAGTTAAAGTTGTGATTGTTAGTAAAAAAAAAAATAAATAAAAATTAACATGTTCTTTAATGTTTCCAGATGGAATATTTTGCTAAAAATGTTGGTAAGAAATAGTTACAAAAGTTACTTTGAGATCATCCAGCCATTTCAAGAGCCAAAAAGTGCATATTATAGTTCTCAGATGGTATTAAACATTGGTCATTGTGAAGATTCAAACATGAGACTTAATCTCAAAGCTTATACTGTAATTACCTCTCAAAATCCCCCGTGTAGCTAAACCTCTGTTACCAAATATCACTGGGGTTTTGAAATATTCAAACCTGTCACAAAATCTCATTTATTTAATTGCCTTTAAATTCATGATGGCTATTTAAAAAGCATTAATAAACTCAAAGCTAGTATATTGTTTTTAAGATTTAGTGTATGCTAATTTTTGGAAATCATATGGCATTCTTAAAGCAAACAAAATATCTTTGCAACAATTAGCTAGCACTTAAAAATTGAAGCCCACTTTGGCTACTTTAAATGCTAGGTGAAATCTATTTAAAGCAAGTTAATAGTTTACTTTTTAAATCTTTGAGTTAAAAATGTGCAAAAGAAACACAGTAATTCCCCCAGTGCTATCAAATCTGCTAATAGAATGAGTGTTACATTATTTTAAATGATACCATCATTTTTATTCCCCCAGAATAAGGAGCATGGCTGAATGTTTAATAAAAGAAATTCAAGAAGTTCTCAGGAAAAAAGGCCACTTTACAACTGGGTATCTCACAAATTCAAATTGTTTCTTCAAATTGTTTCCCTAGCACAAATTCAATATCAATGCCATTCACACCAAACAAATATCAAGTCAGAAACGTGGAGGGAGATCTTGTTGCAGAAAACCAAAGAGCACCACATTCACTCTGCTTTTCAAAGAACTGCCACTGTAATTGCCATAACTATAGCTTCTTTTGTGGTAGCACTTACACCATAATTTGATTCTAAAGAAAAGGCTTGGTGTACCCAGAATTTCCACATACTCTCTGCTGCCTTCTGTAATTAAGAAATGGAGATAGTTTCCCTGAGTCTAATGAAATGAAGTCTAAGGCTGAGTGGAGCAGAATCAGAGCTGTCATGTGCCCCAGTGAGTTACATAGCTGACTACATAAAGCACCTCAATTCTATTTCTTGCTCTTGCCTTCAAATCACCTGTCTCCATTTTTTACAGTGACTGTAAAAATAAGGGCTGAAATGCTCCACTTTGACTGTCATAATGTTACCTCTGCAGTTTCCCTGTCCCCAAGAAAAGGGCCCATAAAGGTAGCAATGGTGTCTATCTTGTTCATTGTTCTGAACTTGGCACTATTTCTGGAATAGAGAAGTTCTCAATAAATACATGCTAACTAATCGATTGCCAAAACCTCCAAATAATTATTCATCCTTGAGTTCAATTTCTATCATTGCTACATAAGGGAACACCATTTTCAGGATCTGGCATAACATGTTTTTATACAGAGAAACATTTTTGAATGAATGAACAGCTTCAGCGGAGCAAACTGAGAAACCAGTGCCTATATATTTCTCAAATATGTATGCCAAAGAAAATTCCCATTATGCTTAATACCAAATCATTTCCTCTTTCCTTCCTCCATGTCCTCTTCCTCTGATAATTCCCATCTCATCTGACGATAATGCACCTACTCAGTCATCCAAAAATGAAATGTCAGAAACCTTTTGACTCTTCTTTAACTTCTAGAATTATCATGAGTTACTATATTATACTTTTTCTTCATATCCTTCTTTAATCTACCCTCTAACCTCAGTTACCATAGCCAGTACTGATTCTTATCTGTATTATGTTACAGTAAACCAGTCTTCCTCTACATATTATTCTATGGTAAATTAGGGAATCTGAGTTTATTTTTTGTAAAGCCAATGAAATTTTTATATAATATTTTCTTCTCAAATTGTATTATGTGATATTTTAAACATATTCTTAGACTTAGAGGTTAAACTTATTAGGACAAAAGCTGTATCTACATTTCTGTGTCTTTCAAATGATCCATTTTTCAAATATTTTCCAAATTGCTTCCAAATTATGGAAAAAAAGAAAACCCCAAGTTACTGAGTTGCTTTTATAGCTCCTCTTCCAAAAAGTTGCATGTATACTGTACACATGTGTGCTTTATATTCATGGATGCATGATTTTATGAAATGTTTTTGACAATTTTAGTTAGATATTATTGGCATATAATATGTGGCATATATTTTAAGTGTACAGTTTGAATATGTACACACTTATGAAACCATCACCATAATCAATATAATGAACATATCCATTACCCTCAAAATTTTTCTCATATTCCTTTGTAATTTTGCCTTCTTTATGTTCAGTGTCTTGAAAACCATTTTTTTCACATATTGTGCCCATGTGGGATTTTTCCCCTTAGTTATTACACGTGGGTAGGGTAAATCTAGTCTCTTTTTCTCCACCTTTGGCAATAGCAGAAGTCCCTCAGTTCATTTATTTACTATATAATTTTATTTATTTTCTTAGTTATTAATGTGGGGATTACAATATAAATCTTAACTCAAGGGGGAGAGGCAAGATGGCTGACTGGAAGTAGCTTCCGACATAGGCTCCTGTCCAAAAGGAAAGATAACCTCCAGAAACTGCCCAGTTGAGCTGACGACTGAGAGTCCAGCTGAGAGAGATAAATAATAACTGCAGGTCACCACTGAGGCAAGCTGCAACTTCAAAAAACACCAAGCTTCAGGCAGAAAAACTGAACTAAAGTTTTCCACCATTCTGAACTTCCAGAACACCCTTCTCCCCTTACCTGATGCACCAGAAGCCTGACTTGTGTTGAAACTGAGGGAGGAGGACATGATCAGTGTCCACCCTCTCTGTCTGCTGGACCAAGCGGCCCACCAAGTAAGAGACTCCAGGACCCCACTGAGCTCCCGCCAACCCCTAGGCTAGGAACCCCGCTGGGACCCCCGCACAGCCCAATTGGCACTCCTTCGAGCCTTGGCTCGCTGCCAGCAGTGGCCAGGAACTCCACAGGGACTACCATGTGGTGCCTGTCTGTGCCCCGCTTGGCCTTGGCCTGTCCGCCAGGACCCCCTCCCGGCTCCAATCTGTACCCCAGGCACACATCCCACAGCAGCCAGGAACTCCACTCTGCCGGGAAACCCAGGCGGCACCAATTGGCACCCCACTGGGCATTGGCATGCCACCAACGGCGGCCAGGAAGCCCACCAGGACTCCTGCACAGTGCTGATCTTTGCCCCGCCCGGCCTCAGCCCACTACCTGCTGCGACCCCCACCCAGCTCTGATCTGTGCCCCAGGCCTGCGGCCCATAGCATCCAGGAACTCCACTCCACCTGGACACCTGCATGGCCCCATTGGCACCCCGCTGGGCCTTTGCCCACCACCAACAGTGGCCAGAAACTTTGAAGGGACACCCGTGCACCCCGATTGGCACCCCGTAGGCCAACAGCAGACAGGAAGTCTGTCAGGACTCCCGCCAAGCAAGGATCTGTGCCTGGGGGGCCGCTAGGCCTCAACCAGCGGCCTGCTGGGACCTTCATCCAGCTCCAATCAGTGCCCTGGGCCCACAGCCCAAGGTGTACAGGAACTCCACTCCTCCAGGACCCCTGCGTGGTCCTAATTGGCACCCCACTGAGCCTTGGCCCTCTGCCAGCAGTGGGCAGGAAGTCCCCCAGTATTCCCACACAACACCAATCTGTGCTCCACCTGGATTGTCCTGCCACCTGCTGGGACCCATGCCCCAGATCCGACTGTGCTCCAGGCCCACTGCACACAGCAGCCAGGAATTCCATTCCACAGGGACTCCTCAGCCCTGATTGGCACACCGCCAGGCCTTGGCCCACCGCCTGTCGTGGCCAGGGACTCCACTGGAAACCCTCAGCCCAGCCTCTGTCTGCCAAACACACAGGCCAGGAACTCTGCCAGGAACCTGCCAGGCCTCCACCTGCCTTCCCAGGCCAGGAACTCTGGAAGCCACACAACCCACCTCTCCCCTCTCCTCTCTGACTCCACACTGACCCCGCCCATCTGGCCAGGGATGCAGGAGGTTGTGTGACTGTACCCTCTTTCCAGAAGCCTCCTCCCAGGCAGAGACTGCTGGAGGCACGGGCTCCATTTGCAAAAGGCCCCCAGGTGCCGCATCCCACACCCTGCTGCTTGATCTTGGTGTCCACCACTCCAGAGCTGCTAACGCAGGAAGAACTCCCTGGGTGGGGCAGTCCCAGAGGAGCTACACAGGGTCACTCCCTACAAAGATCCAGCAACAACAGAGTGATCCTGCCAGGGTCTGATCTGGGAGAGACACCTCCCCAACTCTGAGGACGGTCATAGGCAACAGTGAAAAATAATCATAAGGCAATAGAAAAACTCTGGCAATATGAATAATCATAGTAGATCAACTCCCCCAAGGAACACCAAGGTAGATACAGCACAA
>CAUYON010042980.1:0-15605 GCA_963573935.1 Arctocebus calabarensis | reverse complement strand
AAAGCAGAAAAAAGCAGGTGTTGCAATCTTATTCACAGACAAAATTGGCTTTAAACCAACAAAAGTAAGGAAGAATAAGGATGGACACTTCACATTTGTTAAAGGTAATACACAATATGATGCAATTTCACTTATTAACATTTATGCACCCAACCAGAATGTGCCTCAATTTATAAGAGAAACTCTAACAGACATGAGCAACTTGATTTCCTCCAACTACATAGTAGTTGGAGATTATAACACTCCTTTAGCAGTGTTGGATAGATCCTCCAATAAGAAGCTAAGCAAAGAAATTTTAGATTGAAACTTAACCATTCAACATTTGGATTTAACGGACATCTACAGAACATTTCATCCTAAGAAAAGTGAATGTACATTCTTCTCATCAGCCCATGGAACATACTCAAAAATTGATCACATCTTAGGTCACAAATCTAACCTTAGCAAATTTAAAAGAATAGAAATTATTCCTTGCATCTTCTCAGACTATCATGGAATAAAAGTGGAACTCAGTAACAACAGGAATCTGCATGCTCGTACAAAAATACGGAAGCTAAATAACCATATGCTGAATGATAGATAGGTCATAGAGGAGATTAAGAAGGAAATTACCAAATTTTTTGGAACAAAACAACAATGAAGACATAAATTACTAGAATCTCTCAGATACTGCAAAGGCAGTCCTAAGAGAAAAATTTATAGCACTGCAAGCCTTCCTCAAGAGAACAGAAAGAGAGGAAGTTAACAACTTAAAGAGACATCTCAAGCAAATGGAAAAGGAAGAACATTCCAATCTCAAACCCAACAGAAGAAAAGAAATAACCAAAATTAGAGCAGAATTAAATGAAATTAAAAACAAAAGAATTATACAACAGATCAATAAATCAAAAAGTTGGTTTTTTGAAAAGGTCAATAAAATAGATAAACCTTTAGCTAACCTAACCAGGAAAAAAAAGAGTAAAATCTCTAATCAGAAATGGCAAAGACAAAATACAAACAGACTCCTCAGAAATTCAAAAAATCCTTAATGAATATTACAAGAAGCTTTATTCTCAGAAATATAAAAATCTTAAGGAAATTGACCAATACTTGGAGGGACGCCACTTCCCAAGACTCAGTCCAGAATGAAGTGGAAATGTTGAACAGGCCTATATCAAGTTCTGAAATACCATCAACTATACAAAATCTCTCTAAAAAGAAAAGGATGGGACCAGATGGCTTCACATCAGAATTCTACCAAACCTTTAAAGAGGAACTAGTTCCTATATTACTCAACCTTTTTCAAAATATAGAAAAATAAATAATACTACTCAACACATTCTGTGAAGCAAACATCACCTTGCTCCCCAAACCAGGAAAAGACCCAACAAAAAAAGAAAATTATAGACCAATATCCCTAACGAATATTGATGCAAAAATATTCAACAAGATCCTAAGATCCTAACAAACATAGCAACACATCAAACAAAGTATACACCATGACCAAGTGGGTTTTATCCCAGGGTCTCAAGGCTGCTTCAACATATGTAAATCTGTAAATATAATTCAACACATAAACAAATTAAAAACAAACACCATATGATTCTCTCAATTGATGTAGAAAAAAGCTTTTGATAATATCCAGCAACCCTTCATGATCAGAACACTTAACAAAAGTGGTATAGAAGGGATATTTCTTAAAATGATAGAAGCCATCTACAGCAAACCCACAGCCAATATCGTATTGAATGGAGTTAAATTGAAATCATTTCCACTTAGATCAGGAACCAGACAAGGTTGCCCATTGTCTCCACTGCTCTTTAACATTGTAATGGAAGTTTTAGCCATTGCAATTACAGAAGAAAAAGGGATCAAGAGTTTCCATATAGGATGAGAAGAGTTCAAACTTTCACTCTTTGCAGATGATACAATTGTATACCTGGAAAACACCAGGGACTTTACTACAAAACTCTAAAAGGTGATCAAGGAATATAGCAGTGTATCGGGTTACAAAATCAACACTCATAAATCTGTAGCCTTTATAAATACCAACAATAGTCAAGCTGAAAAACAAAAAGGACTCTATTCCATTCATGTAGTGCCAAAGAAGATAAAATATTTGGGAGTTTACCTAACAAAGGATGGGAAAGATCTCTATAAAGAGAACTATGAAACTCTAGGAAAAGAAATAGCTGAAAATGTTAACAAATGGCCAATCACACCATGCTCGTGGCTGGGAAGAATCAATATTGTTAAAATGTCCATACTACCCAAAGCAATATACAATTTTAAATCAATCACTATTAAAGCTCCACTGTCATACTTTAAAGATCTTGAAAAAATAATACATCATTTTATATGGAACCAGAAAAAAACTCAAATACCCAAGACATTACTCAGAAATAAATACAAAGCAGGAGGAATTACACTAACAGACCTCAAACTATACTAAAAAATTGATAGTGATCAAAACAGCTTGGTACTGGCACAAAAACAGAGAGGTAGATGTATGGAACAGAATAGAAAACCAAGAGATGAACCCAGCTACCCACTGTTATTTGATCTTTGACAAGCCAATTAAAAACATTCAGTGGGGAAAAGATTCCCTATTTAACAAATGGTGCTGAGTGAACTGGCTGATGACCTGTAGAAGATTGAAACTAGAACCACACCTTTCACCATTAACTAAGATAGACTCTCCCTGGATTAAAGATTTAAACTTAAGACAGGAAACTATAAAAATACTAGAAGAAAGTGCAGGGAAAACTCTTGAAGAAATCAGCCTGAGTGAATATTTTATGAGGAGGACTCCCCAGGCAATTGAAGCAGCATCAAAAATACACTACCGGAACCTGATCAGACTAAAAAGCTTCTGCAAGGCCAAGAACACAGTAAGTAAAGCAAGCAGAGAGGCCTCAGAATGGGAGAAGATATTTGCAGGTTATGCCTCCAACAAAGGTTTAGTAACCAGAATCCACAGAGAACTCAAATGTATTAGCAAGAAAAGAACAAGTGATCCCATCTCAAGGTGGGCAAGGGACTTCAAGAGAAACTTCTCTGAAAAAGACAGACGCATGGCCTATAGACACATAAAAAAATGCTCATCAGCCTTAATCATCAGAGAAATGCAAATCAAAACTACTTTGAGATATCATCTAACCCCAGTAAGATTAGCCCACATGAAAAAAATCCCAAAACTGGAGATGTTGGCATGGATGTGGAGAAAAGGGAACACTCTACCTTGCCGGTAGGAATGCAAACTAATATGTTCTTTTTGGAAAGATGTTTGGAAAATACTTAGAGATGTAAAGATAGACCTGACATTTGATCCTATAATTCCTCTACTAGGTATATATCTAGAAGATCAAAAAACACATTTTAACAAAGATATTTGTATGAGAATGTTTATTGTAGCCCAATTCATAATTGCTAAGTCATGGAAGAAGCCCAAGTGCCCATGGACCCACTAATGGATGAATAAATTATGGTATATGTACACCATGGAATATTATGCAGCCTGAAAGAAAGATGAAGACTTTACCTCTTTCATGTTTACATGGATGGAGCTGGAATATATTCTTCTTAGCAAAATATCTCAAGAATGGAAGGAAAAGTATCCAATATACTCAGTCCTACTATGAAAGTAATCTATAGCTTTCATATGAAGACTATAACTCAACTACAAGAATATGGGGAAAGGGGCAAGGGAGGGGAGAGAATGGGTGGAGGGAGGGTGTTTGGTGGGATCACACCTACTATGCATCTTAGAAGGATACAGGTGAAATTTACTAAATGCAGAATATAAATGTCTTAACACAATAACTAAAAAAATGCCATGAAGGCTTTGTTAACCAGTTTGATGAACATATTTCAGATTATATATGAAACCAGCACATTGTACCCCATGATTGCATTAATGTACATAGCTATGATTTAATTTTTTAAAAAAAAGAAATGCAGAAGGCTGCAAACAGAACATTTTTAAAAATACAAAAAATAATATTATTTCTATAAGTAAAACCTTTAATTTCTTTATCTAGACAGACATTAGGGAATGGAAAAAAAATCTAGAATGATAATCTTTAACTATATAGTGGAGGGGGCTGGATTCAGGATAGGGAGTTAAAGAGAATTTTATTTCTGTCCATTCTTGTGTACCCCCAACTAAAGTGCATAAGTATAATGATTGTGTAATTTAAAATAAATAAACAATAGTTTGCAAAAATGATTAGGTAATTGTTTTTTGTACTACCTTTCTTTCTTCATGTCATAAATTGCTAATGAAAAGGAATACCTCAAGAAAGGGGCTTCAGACATGAGCAGAGGAGGGGAGAAACCAGCACTAATGCTTGTAGCATGTTTCTCTCTCATCCCAGCATACAGGAGGAGGAGGGATGTGGCCATGCAGGAACCAAAACAGCTGAAGCCCAAGACAAGCAGGTGACAAATTGTTTCCACAGCCAAAGACAAATCACCTATAAGAATATAACCTTCCTGGAATTAAGTGATATCTCAAGGTGGTTTTGATTTGCATGTCCCTGATGATTAGGGACGATAAGCACTTATAACACTGTTGGTGGAATTGCAAACTAATATCACCTTTTTGGAAAGAAGTATGGAGAATACTCAAAGAGCTAAAAGAATCCATTTGATTCTGCAATCACTACTAGGCATGTACTCAGAAGGAAAAAAAAAATCATTTACCATAAGGGCATACACACTAGAAAGTTTATCATTGTTCAATTCACAATTGCCAAGATATGGAATCAGCACAAGTGCCATCAACTCACAAACGATTAGATAAATTATGGTATATGTACACCATGGAATACTATTCAGCCATAAAAAGTGATGGAGACCTTACAGCTTTTGTTTCACTTGGATGGATTTGTAGAATATCCTCCTAAGTAAAGTATTACAAGAATGGAAAAGCAAGTATCCACTGTACTCAATACTAATATGAAGCCAGAACTATACACCCACACAGGAAAATAGCACAACTACATGCAAGTGGGGGGAAGCGAGGAGGAGACAGGGGGTTTCATGTGTTCTCACCTAACAGGCACAATGTAGGGGTATCTGGCACACCTCCTTGGGTGAAGTGCTCAGCTACAACTGTGACTTTGCCCAACAAAGGTAAACAATGTAACCTAATAGTTTGTACCTTTATATCAATCTGAAATTTAAAAAAAATAAAAGAATATAGCCTTCTTACCTCTAGGCTGATGCAAAGTTATCAAATCACTCATTTTTGATATTGAGTCCTCTTGAGGAGTTGATAAGAAATCCCAAGCTTCAGATTCTTTGGAAAAACAAAGAAAAAGAGAAAACAGACAAGTGAATACCTGTCTTCTTGCTTTTGGTGACTTTCTGTCCCCTATACCAACTTGTACCATAAAAGAAGAAGAGCTAATGTCTACTGAGCATTTATCATGTGCCAGACATTGTTCTAAGTGATTTATGTGCATTTTTTTATTTAATCTTCAGAAAGAGCCACAGGATAAATGTTATTCTTATTCTCATTTTACCAATGAGGAAACTAAAGTTCAGAGAGATTAAGTAGCTTTCCTAAAGTCACAGGACAAGTAAGAAGCAAGATTTGTACTTAATCAGTAGGAAGCTAGAGGCCACACACAAATCACCCCCCATGGCTGCCTCCTTGTACTGTCCTTTGACCAGCACTGATTTACTTACCCTACAGATGTCTGCTTTCCTTTGCTAGAGTTAAGGTAAAAGCAACCATTTAAGAAAGGACTTACTAATTAGTCACTCAACTATACTTTACATGCATGAAGTTAATACAACTCTGTCTCAAACTTAGAAATAAATCCTAACCATGGACCTGGAGCAAAAAGTAGTAGAATTGGGATCTAGAACCCCCAAGGATGCAAATCACGTCTTTTGTTTGGGTACTCTCTGCCCCTGGGCTCCAATAAATACCAAGAAGTGTTGATGGGTGGATGAAAGGACAAAAAAAGGAACAAATTTTTCTAGTATTAAAAGTTAATGCAAGCTTGGTATACATGAAGTTAGGATGAGACTGCTATGTGTCATCCAGCCTTGAGTATAAAGGCAAACATGCTAGAGACATGCTCCATATGCTTGCCATGGATAATAACATGAATCAAGAAAGGGTTTGAGTTAGCTCTCGCGCTCTCTCTCTCTTTCTGAGAGAGACATAGGACTACAGAAATAAATAGACCACAAATGATGTTCCAATGCTGATTTGCCTAAGGTGGGTTTCATAGTCCAAAAGATCCAAGGGTCATCTCTAGTCATCTGAAATTGAACAATACTTTCACTCAACATTTCCTTCTCATCAATCCACACACATACCTTTGGATGTGAGGAGGGCAGTGTCTGCAGTAGACTCAGCACTTTTCCAAGTGTCACTGGAGAGGGTGGTTTCTGATTCTGGAAGAGAAAAAAGCTTGATAAAAGGCAGCTAAAAAATAACAGTATTGCTGTGTTTGGGGGAAGGTGTAATTATTTTTAAAGACTGGATCTCTCTATGTTGCTCAGGCTTGACATGAACTCATGGGCTCCAACAATCCTCCTGCCTCAGCCTCCTAGCAGCTGGGTCTACAAGCACATGCCACCACACTCAGGGCTACTTTTATAATTGCCTTTGTGCTTCTTTCTACATCTATCTCTCTCTATTTTCTTCAAGTTGCAAGTAATTTTTAGAATCAAGGAATAGAAAGTATAAATGTTATGTTTAAAATGGTTATTTTAAAGCTTAGAGGAATAAAAAACACATGCAAAAATTTATTGCTTAGGGTTCATAGATCTTAGGTGATTACTCAGAGAATAAAAAAATTAGCCAATTCAATTTTGTAACACTCTGAATTATCCAGGCCTTACAGAGGTAGTTGAAATGTTTAAAAAGACTTTCAAGGGATCTCACAAAGGCTTCCCAGATTTTTGCCTCAAAATCAGAGCTTGAAGCAGTAGGAGCCTGGCAAGTCCCCTGAGCAATGGAGCTAGTCACTCAGTGAGAGCTGCCAGGTGCAGGGTCACGAAGAATTCCAGGATAAGAAGAAAGAAGAAAAGAAAGAAACAAGGAAAAATCTAGTTTATTACCAAGGGATATTTTAAAGCATCTATAAATATTTCCTCAACCACTCTCTAATGCCCAGGTAGACTTAACCCCTAAAAGAATGGAACTGGAGTCTGACCTGGAGTGACCTTTCCTGGTTCTTCACTAAGCATCTCCTGAAAGACTCCTGGGAACTCAACTACAGAACCCAAAATACTGACTTTTAGGGGAAAAAAAACAGGAAAAAAAAGAGAGAGAAACCATTAAAAAAGGAATAGTTCAATGAAACCACACATGTACGCACACACAGTTATATACTGAATTGTGTCCCCAAAATTTGTATGTTGAAGTCCTAACCCCCACATACATCAGAATGTGAATATTCATTGATATTCATTGAGTTATGGCCTTTAAAGAGGTAATTAAGGTAAACGGAAGTCAAACTGGTAGACTGTAATCCAATATGATTGGTATCCTTAGAAGAGGTTAGGATACAGAAGGACAGACAGAGGGAAGGCCGTGTGAAAACACAGGGAGAAGACTGCCAACTGCAAGCCAAAAAAATAAAGGACTTAGAAGAAATCAGCTCTGCTGACACCTTCACCTCGGTGTTTAGCACCTAAACTGGGAGAATATAGATTTCTGTTGTTTAATCTACTCAGTCTCTGGTGTTTCTTATGAGAGGCCTAGCAAACTAACACACACGCTCATGCACACTCTCACACACATGAGCAAGTTGCTGGACTGCCCCAGTCAGTGAGAGAACCTCACTAAGAAACCCAAGATACATCTGACCAGAACAGAAAGAATGGGCAATTGTACTGTATACCTGCCGTAAAGAAGGGACCTTCTGTGGCTGTCTCTGGAAGGAAGCTTGAGGTTGCCAGAGGGCATGTGTTGGCTGTTGTTGTGAGAACAGCAGTGGTTCTTGTCTGAAATGGCGCTGTGGTTGTGAAGTCAGTTGTAGTCATGACTGTTGTTAAAAGCACAGCTGTAGTTGTTGTCACTTGTGGTGTGGTGGTTCGGCGTGGGGTGGTAGTTGGGAGCGTGGTTGTAGTTGGGTGCATGGTTGTCATTTGGAGTGTTGTTGTTGTTCTACGTGTGGTTGTCGTGGCTGTAACCAACAAAAGACAGGCCTAGCACCAAGCAGAAATGGAAGAAAAGGGAAATAACACCAGTGCGTCTGGAACTTATCAATTTTTATTACCCTCACCTGGTCCATTGGCCTGGACTGTTGTAATGCCCAACAAAATTGCATTTCCTGCCACCACATCTGTGTCTTCCAATCTATTCTTCATATATTGGTTAGAGTAATCATTTAAAATGATAAATTTATGTCCACCTCTTGCTTAAAATTTTTACTGGGTTCTCCTTGCCCTTAAGATAAAGACATGGTCCTGGTGACACCCGTAACTCAATGGGTAAAGTGGGGTTGGGGTTGGGGGTGAGGGTGGGGTTGGAGTTGGGGCTGGGGTTTTGCCCTGCTTAAAAAAAAAAAAAAAGCTGGGTATTGTGGCAGGCACCTGTAGTCCCAGCTACTTGGGAGGGTGAGGCAAGAGGTTTGCTTCAACTCAAGAGTATGAGGTTGCTGTGAGCTGTGATGCCACAGCACTCTATTGAGGGCAATAAAGTGAGACTCTGTCTCAAAAAAAAAAAAACCCAGTCTTGCTCCTTGCCCCACAAGCCTCCAACTCATTTGGCCCTGCCTTTCTTTCCATTTTTATATCTCCACTTCCTTCTTCTCACTTTTCTCAGCCAATTGATATTTTTGCAACTCTCAAAACACAGTGACCTTCTAGCTGTAGGAACTTTAGTACTTGCTGCTTCCTATTCTTACTCTTTGCTAGGCTGACTCCTACTTAACATTCCTGCCTCCACTCAAAGGACACCTGTTCAAGGTGGCCATCCAGATTCTGCAATAACAATTAGTCTTTCCTGGTCTGTGCTCTCATACTTCACCCTCATGGCCTTTATTGTATTTCATAACTACACGTTTATTTTATTATTGTTGTTTAATGTCTGTTTTTCCCACTACCCTTTAAGTGTCCTGAGGGGAAATCTGGTACTTATTTTGTTCTCTGCCACAAATCCAATGTCTATTACAGTTTTTGGCATGTAGTAGGTGCTCCAAAAACATTACATAAATCTGCATGTAAATTAATGACTGCATCAAAAGTGAGCCCAAAGCCTGAAACTTAGGGTGAGAATGTAGTATCTTTTAGATATTAAAGATTGGTTCATACCACACCACTCACCCCTTGCACATCTGAAATTGGCTTCATTAGCCACAGTTTATTCTGTAAATATCACACTCTCTAGAGTATGCCAAATTTCCCCTGACTGAAATGGGCCAGAAAGACATCATTTGTTCCAGATGGACTTGGAAATGACCCTGTAGAGCACTACGGTCAACGATTTACAATATTTTGTAAAATAATATCTTGTTATTCCAGACAGAAAAGAAGATGTGGGTTAGAGTCATTTAACTTCAATAAACCTCATTTCCTTCTTCCACAAAATTGGAACAAAACCTTGTATCTCACAAAGTTGCTTAAAGAAAAAATATATACCAATGTGTGCCAATTCTCTAATTAGAAGCATCCACATCAGCTGTTCTCAAATTTTAGTTATGTAAGAAATCTAAGAATATTACCACCTAGCCCCTCCCTTCTAAGGTGCTAATCTAATTAGTAATAGAGCCCCCCACAAAAAAAAAAAAATCCTCCAGGTGAAATAGATGCAGTGGAGTACAGCGCTCTCTTTGAGAAGCTCCATTCCAGACAAGCAATAAACTTGATTACTGTTAGCATTATTTGACCACAGGCTCAATACAGCTCACTCAATGCAGCTGAAATCTTTAGGAAGCCTACCACATTCCAAATTTCATCAAAAACAACTGATGGTAATAGAAGGAAAGACCTGAAAACTGATATGATTGTCCCCAAGTCCCAAGCCCTTTCTCCTCTGCAAACTATATCGGTTTACAGGCTGAAGCCGATCCATGGACACATTGTATTTAGTTTACATGGTACTTTTTGTTATTATTTTAAAATCTACCAACATAAAAAAAATCAGTATTGTTAAAGGGCTCATACCATAGGCTGAGAAAGAATTCTTGACTCAAAGATTAGGACATGTTTTGAAACAAGAAGTTTATTTTACCTCCCAAGGGAGAAAAGGGCACAGCCTGGAAAAGAGAAGGGATACCAGCCCCAAGGATGATTGGCTTTGGATTTTTATTAGAGTTATAAAGGGTAGTTACTGTTGCAAAATGATAACAGGAGGTGGTTGGTTTTTTTCTCTTCTCTGCTACGCTGCCTTTATCTGAATGTGGTCTGTCAGATGTGGAGGAAGGCTACACGCCCTTTTCTGTCTGTTCAGTACCTTTCAAGTTGTGTAAAAAAACTCTTAAAAAAACAAGTTAAGACACAAAGGAGTCTTAAGCTCCTTAAGTCTTAAGGTTAAGCAAACAAAGGAGTGTTGTATGCAATGATTACTGTCTTTTTTAATGTTAGATGATTTATTATCAATGCCATCCTTTCAAACATAGTTCACATAAACATTAAGAGAATTGAAAACAATGGGCCCAAAGTTTTGCAGGCCAACTATTCCCTAGATAAGCACAGGTGCCTTCTTCAGATTTACCTGAGATTCACTGCTTATCTTCCCTCAATCTACTCCCTTAATTCTGTGACTTTTTTTGGCTCCCATGGGCATTTGAGTTTACCTCTCTAGTCCATATTCAGGCTCTTCATCTCAAATTCATTCTTCCCACTCACTGCTTCAGTAAACTACAACTTCCTCATCACCACCCACTGAATCGTTACCCATTAACCATTGACTCTTTTCTTCCACAGAAATGAGCCCTTCTTCATGTTCTCACCTCTCTGCAGCTGTAGGCGAATGTTCATCTTTACGTCATTGAACCAGCCAGGCACCTCGATACGGCAGCAGTACACACCACTGTCACCTTCATTAAAGTTTGAGATGGTCAAGGAGACATTGCCTCTCCAGATATTCCCCCAAAGTCCATATTTTGCTGATTTACTTGAGATCACTCTCATCCCATCAGTGTGGATAAGCTCCTCATTGCATTTTGAGTTGGGACACTGGCCTTTGCCCCAGCACATGCTGTGTCTGCTCTGAGACCAGGATGAGTACAAACAGGGCAAAGTCACCGACTGACCCAAAAACCCAGTCACAATATTCTCTGATACGGCTGGTGCTGTAAGGAAAAATGAGACATCTAGGGCATGCAGTTATAAAATCTCTCAAATATGTTACATAGTTCTTGTGCAAATACAGATAAATACTTCCAGGAAGGTGAAGAGAGTCAAAGTTTTTAAGACAGAGTCTCACTCTATTCCCAGGTTAGAATACAATGGCATCATCATAGTTCCCAGCAACCTCAAACTCCTATGCTCAAGCAATTCTCCTGCCTCAGCCTTTTGAGTAGCTGGGACTAGAGGCACATATCACCACACCTGACCTTGATGTCGATGTGTTCCTTTAGCATAAATCTTGATGTACCTTTCAGTACTGCTGAATTTCTAACTCCACCTGCTTCTATCCCCAAGTGGAGACGGTTGACCACTTGAGTCTCTAACTTCATCTCCATAGCTAGGCCTTTTGTCTGATTTAAACACTCTGATCTACCTTAGAACAACACTTGTGCAGAAGAGCACCTGTTTGCAAATGTTTATTACAGCCTCTGTGTTTATGTAAATAGAATGGACAGTGTATATATGAGAAATGGCTAAACTGGGGCATATTTATTCCATGGAATTATACATAGATTA
The DNA here is from genome assembly GCA_963573935.1 of Arctocebus calabarensis. Classification (NCBI taxonomy): domain Eukaryota; kingdom Metazoa; phylum Chordata; class Mammalia; order Primates; family Lorisidae; genus Arctocebus; species Arctocebus calabarensis. Next base: position 3,788 of record CAUYON010042980.1, on the reverse strand, counting down.
ATAGCATTAGATAGATTTATATTAATTGGCATAAAAAATCCAATCCAAGTCAATGATGAAGCACATAAGGTGTTGGGGCAAGATGTACAACTAGAAGCAGATTTCACCAAAGCTCCAGTAGGAGAAAAATTGGACTAAGGCAAACTCAGAGAAGTGAAAATTGGGGAGTTAGTACAAGGAGAAAAACTCAAGGTGCACAACATCCCCATTGAGATAAGCTCTGAGGACAAGGAAAGAAAGAGGCATTAAGAACTTCAAAACACAGTAGAGACACGCAGTAATAGAGTTGAACAGGGAGAAGAAAGAATTTTAAAAATTGTAGACAAGGACTCAGTGCCCATATCTCAGTTGTTAGGGCTCCAAAAACCTACACCAGGGCTGGCAGGTTCGAACCCAGCCAGGCCTCCTAAACAACAATGACAACAACAACAAAAAAATAGCCAGACATTGTGGCCAACGCCTGTAGTCCCAGCTATTTGGGAGGCTAAGGCAAGAGAACTGCTTAAGCCAGAGAGTTTGAGGTGGCTGTGAGCTGTGATGCCATGGCACTCTACCAAGGGGGACCGAGTGACATTCCATCTCAGAAAAAAAAATTTTTCTAGACAAGAATTTGGCTTTTTTTTTTTTTTTAAGACAGATTCTCTCTTTGTTAACCTAGGTGGAGTGCCATGGCATCATAGCTCACAACAACCTCAAACTCTTGGGCTCAAGTGATTCTATTGCCTCAGCCTCCCAAGTAGCTAGGACTATAGGCACCCACCATAACACCTGGCTATTTTTAGAGATGAGGTATTGCTCTGGCTCAGGCTTGTCTTGAACCCATGAACTCAGGCAATCCACCTGCCTCAGCTTCCCAGACTGCTAGGATTATAGGTGTGAGCCACCATGCCCAGCCTATAGACAAGACTTTTGAAATATTCCAATCATTCAAAGAGGCAGGAAAAGAAAAAGAGAGTGAAAACAGAATATTCCCTGAGAAAGTAATGAGATCATTCCCAAAGATCAAACATCTGAATTACAGTGATTAGTGAAAGAGAAGAAGATGGCCCTAAAAGCATGGATGCTTTACTCCAAGACATTAGGTGGAGAATTTCACAAGCATTATGAAAGACACAGACATTGAGATAGTAGTTAGTTTCAGAACCCTTGCACAACTCGGTCCAAACAAAGCATCTCCTAGACACATTGTAATTAACTTTGCCAAAGTTAACATGAAGGAGAAAATCCTGCAAGCAGCCAGGTGTAAGAAAAGTCATACATAAGAAGGGAACAATATCAGATGACAACAGATCTTTCAGCTGAAACTTTTCAAGCCAGACTACAATGGCCATTGACCTTTAACCATCGGAAAGAAAACAAATTGTCAGCCCAGGATCCTGTAACCTGCTAAACTGAGTTTATTTCTGATGGAGAAATCAAATATTTTACTGAAATGCAAATGTTAAGGAAATTTACCACAACTAGACCAGATTTATAGGAAGTACTCAGTCCCATTCTTTATACTGACCAGCATGAGGGCCCATCACCAAAGTAAACTCATCCAGAAATTAAATAACAAACCCTAGCTTCCCCAAAGGCACAAAGGATAAACATAAGCTCTGTACCTTTGAAAAACAAGATAACCAAAACTACACCATACCTATCAATTCTCTCAATAAGAGGCACAGGCTGGCTCACCTGATACAAAAGTTTAGGCCACATATAGGTTGTCTTAAAGAAATACACCCAACCTGAGAATATAAAACAAATCTCAGGGTGAAGGTATGGAAAACAGTAATCCAGGCAAATGAAAATCAGACAAAAACAGGGGTCGCAATCTGATTTCAATTGGACTTAAGCTAACAAAAATAAGTGAAGACAAGGATGAACACTACATACTGGTCAAGGGAAGAATACAACATGAACAGATTTCAATAATTAACATTTACACACCCAACATAAATGCTCCTTGATACATAAAACAAACCCTAAATGATCTAAACAATGATCTGAAACATAATAGTTGGAGATTTTAACACCCCTTTGACAGTACTGGACAGATCATCCAAACAGAAAATAAACAGAGAAGTAATGGACTCAGATATAACCCTAGTACAAATGGACATAATAGACATATACAGGACATCTCATCTTAACAAAACTGTATATATATTCTTCTCATCAGCTCATGGATTATCCTCCAAAATAGATCATATCATCATACCTTAGCACAAAACTAACCTCTACAAATTCAAAATAAATAGAAATTATTCCTTGTATCTTCTCAGACCATCACAGAATACAAGTTGAACTCTACAACAACAGGTATCTTCGTACTCAAATAAAGTCATGGAAACTAAATAACCTTATGCTGAATGACAGCTGGGTTAAGAAAATCATTAGATTTCTGGAACAAAATGATAATGAATCCCATAAGCTATCAAAATCTGAGGAATACTGCAAAGGCAGTCCTAGGAGGCGAATTTATTGTATTAGATGCCTTCACCAAGAAAACAGAAAGAGAAAAAGTCAACAACTTTTGACTTTTTCCTAGGAGGAAAGTTGACTAGTGAACTTTGCCTAGGAGGCAAATTTATTATATTAGATGCCTTCACTAAGAAAACAGAAAGAGAAAAAGTCAACAACATAATGTGCTATCTCAAGCAACTGGAAAGGGAAGAACAATCCAACCCCAAACCCAGCAGAAAAAAAAAAGAAATAGTAAAAATTTAATGGAGCATGATTAAATGAAATGGAGAACACAAGAATCATTTGGAAGATCAGCAAAACAAGGAGTTGGTTCTTAGAAAACCCTAAGAAAATTGATAAACTCTGGACCATACTACCAGATATAGAAAAGTAGGACCTTTAATAACTTCAATAAGAAATGAAAAAGGTGAAATAACAACAGATACCACAGAAATACAAAAAAAATAAAAAGCCTCAGTTATTACTATAAAAAACTCTATGCCTAAAAATCTGAAATTGTAGAGGAAATGGACAAACATCTGGCATTGCACCACCTTCCTAAACTTAACCCAAAAGAATTAGGAGTTTTGAATAGACCTATATCAAGTACTGAAAGTGCATCAACAAAATAAAATCTTCCAAAAAAAAAAAAAATGCCCTGGACCAGATGGTTCTACACCAGAATTCTACCAAAGCTTCAAAGAGGAATTAGTACCTATATTGCATAACCTATTCCAAAACATAGAGAAGGAAGGAATCCTCCCCAACATGTTCTATGAAGCAAATATCACCCTAATTTGTAAATCAGGAAAGTACTCAACAAAAAAGGAAAACCACAGACCAATAACATTAATAAATATTGATACAAAAATATTCAATAAGATCCTAGCAAACATTATACAGCAACACATTAAAAAATTATACATCATTATCAAGTGGGCTTTATACCATGGATGCAAGGTTGGTTCAACATACATAATTCCATAAATGTAATGCAGCACATAAATAAAGTAAAAAACAAAGACCATATGATTCTCTCAATTGATGCAGAAATGGCTTCTGACAACACCTAGCATTCTTTTTTTGACAAGAACACTTAATGAGAGAGGAGCCAAGATGGTGGCCGAGTAACAGCTTCCTTGCAACTGGGCTCAGTGAGACTGAGGAGAGAAGACTTCAGGCATCTCTGGTTGACGAGATCTGCCCAGAAACATCCCTTTGGGGACACAGGGAGACAGCGTGAGACTTCTGGACCCCCTGAGGAAGGCAAAAGCAGTGGAGATCTGGCAAGTGGTTGCGTGTGTTCGTTCAGTCTAATCCTGCCGGCAGCTGTGACTACA
>CAUYON010042979.1:0-34131 GCA_963573935.1 Arctocebus calabarensis | reverse complement strand
AGGGTGAGAGTGGAGGGGAGTGCCGGGAGCTCCAACTTGCAGGTAGAGAATATATACAGTTTTGTACAGCTTTATGCCTGGCAGGAGAGTGCCGCGGCACAGGGGGAAGGTGGTCCGGTTTTTAGAGGGTCTCTCCCGTGGAGTAGAGTGGGAGGACAGCTGGGGCGATTCACTCAGTTCCAGCCCTGTCCCTGATCGATGTAAAGTAGATGAAAAAGCTGACAGAACAGAACAAATTTGCAGAATCTCTGCCCTGTGGAGGAGATGCTGGGCTGCTAATAGTCCTGATTTAGTCTGCGAGCTTCAGCCCTTTGTCTCAGCTGTCATCCCCTGAGGGCCAGGTGTGGCTGAAACTCAGCAAATCTTTGGACCGCTTCAGCCGGCCATCTTTCAGCCAGCCGTTTTTTCGGCCAGCTACTTTTCGGCTCACTCTCTCACTGCTTCCGAGCTGGGAGAACAGCACAGACCCACGGCAACCCATGCCCTGTCCACTCCCCTCAAGAACGTGTTCAAGAATCTGGACTCCATGGAGGACAGACCTCCAGACCTCAGGCTGAGAGTGGAGGGGAGTGCCAGGAGTTCCAACTTGCAGGTGGAGAATATATACAGTTTTATACCGCTTTATGCCTGGGAGGAGGGTGCCAAGGCACAGCAGAAGGAGGTCCGGTTTTTAGAGGGTCTCTCCCATGGGGAAGAGTGGGAGGACTGCCGAACTCTGCTCACTTGTTTGTATGGAGGTATGGCGTATACTGCGAGCTGTTCTCTTGGTGGAGGGGACTCCCGTACACTTGGTGATGTGCTCTGTACCTTTTATTTGTATCCTTGGGGTTGCAGGTCGCTCCAATAGGGTTGATGTGCATTCCTCGACCTTGTCTCTTGGCTCAGCTCCAAACCATTGGCTTTCTTGCTAAATTTCTGTCCTTTAACTCTCCTTCTGGACAGGAGTGTCTGCAGAAAGCTGGCTACAGACCGCCATCTTGGCTCCTCCCTCTGGACCAGGGATTTTTTTGTTGGGAGATTTTTTATTGCTTTTTTGATTGTAGTGCTTGAAATTGGTCTGTTAAGGAGATCTATTTCATCTGGGCTAAGGCTAGGGAGAGGGTGTGGTTCTAAATATTGTTCCATTTCCTTCATATTGCCAAATTTCTGGGCATAGAGTGTCTTATAATATTTGGAGATAATCTCTTCTATCTCTGTGACATCTGTTGTAATTTTCCCTTTGTCATTTCTGATTGAGGTTACTAGAGATTTTACTTTTCTATTTCTGGTTGGTCTGGCCAAAGTTTTATCTATTTTATTTATTTTTCAAAGAAACCAGCTCCTTGTTTCATTAATTTTCTGAATGATTCTTTTGTTTTCAATTTCATTAATCTCTGATTTAATTTTGGATACTTCTTTTCTTCTGCTGGATTTAGGCTTAGATTGTTCTTCTTTTTACAATTCCATCAGATGGGTTATGAGATTGTTGATGCACTTTCTTTCTGTTTTTCAAATGTAGGCTTCTAAAGCAATAAACTTTCCTCTCAAGATTGCTTTTGCTTAGCACACATAACAAAATCCCAAAACCAGAGATGTTGGCATGGATGTGGAGAAAAGGGAACACTTCTACATTGCTGGTGGGACTGCAAACTAATATGTTCTACTAATACATTCCTTTTGGAAAGACTTTTGGAGAATACTCAGAGATCTAAAAATAGACCTGCCATTTGATCCTATAATTCCTTTACTTGGTAAATACCCAGAAGACCAAAAATCACATTACAACAAAGATATCTGTACCAGATTGTTTATTGCAGCCCAATTCATAATTGCTAAGTCATGAAAGAAGCCCAAGTGCCCATCGATCCTCGAATGGATTAATAAATTGTGGTCCGGCTCGGTGTCTGTGGCTCAACAGGCTAAGGCGCCAGCCACGTACACCTGAGCTGGCAGGTTCGAATCCAGCCCAGGCCTGCCAAATAACAATGGCTGCAACCGAAAAATGGCCAGGCATTGTGGCAGGCGCCTGTAGTCCCAGCTACTTGGGAGGCAGAGGCAAGAGACTTACTTGAGCCCAGGAATTGGAGGTTACTGTGAGCTGTGATGCCACAGCACTCTACCCAGGGTGACAGCTTGAGGCTCTGTCACAAAAAAATAATAAATAAATAAATAAAAAATAATAAATTGTGGTCCATGTATACCACGGAATATTATGCAGCCTTAAAGAAAGATGGTGACTTTACCTCTTTCATGTTTACATGGATGGAGCTGGAACACATTATTCTTAGCAAAATATCTCAAGAACGGAAGAAAAAGTATCCAATGTATACAGCCCTACTATGAAGCTAATTTATAGCTTTCATATGAAGGCTATAACCCAATTATAGCACAAGAAGATGGAGATGGGGTAAGGGAAGGATGGGGAGGGGGAGGGAGGTGGAGAGAGAGTAAATGGTGGGATCACACTTATGGTACATCTTAGAAGGAACAGGTGAAACCTACTAAATGCAGAAGACAAATGTTTTCACACAATAAACAAGAAAATCCCATGAAGGATTTTCTTACGTCAAACTGTTGGATGAAAATATTTCAGATTGTATATGAAGCCCACACACTGTACCCCATGATTGCACTAATGTACACAGCTATGATTTAATAAAAAATAAAAATTAAAAAAAAGACTGCTTTTGCTGTATCCCATAGATCTTAGTAGCTTGTGTCTTCAATGTTGTTACACTCAAAGAAGTTAATGATTTCCTTTTCATTTCTTCCTACACCCAACTATCATTCAGCATAAAGTTGTTTAACTTCCATGCCTTTGTGTGAGATTGAGCGTTTTTGTTGGAGTTGAGTTCCACTTTTAGTGCCTTGTAGTCTGAGAAGATGCAAGGTAGAATTTCAATTCTTTTGCTTCTGTTAAGGTTTGTTTTGTATCCTATGATATGATCAATTTTGGAGAATGTTCCATGGAGCAATGAGAAGAATGTATATTCTTTATCTTTGAGATGGAGTGGTCTATATACATCTATCAAGCACAGTTATTCTAGGGTCTTATTTAAATGTCTAATATCTTTGTTTAATTTGTTTGGAGGATCTGTCCAGCTCTAAAAGAGGAGTGTTGAAGTCCTCTGTTATTATGGTGTTATAGGATATCATATTGCTCAAACTAAGCAAGGTCTGCTTCAAGAATCTGGGAGCATTTAAATTGGGTGCATAAATATTTAGAAATGAAACGTCTTCTTGTTGTATTTTTCTTCTGACCAGTATGAAGTGATCATCATTGTCATTTTTGAACTTAGTTGCTTTAAATCCACATGTTTCTGAAAATAAGATTGCAGCCCCTCTTTTCTTCTGAATTTCGTTTACCTGAAAAATTGACATCCAACCATTAACTCTGAGTTTTAATTTGTATTTTGACATGAGATGTGTTTCCTGCAAACAGCAAATAGATGGCTTGTGTTTTTTAATCCAATCAGCCAATCTATGCCTCTTCAATGGGGAATTCAAGCCATTGACATTTATTAAGGTAATTGAAAAGCAGGGTAGCTTTCTATACATCTTTTTTTGTGAAAGTCCATTGCTTAGTTTTGTCTTTTGCATCATTGTGGAAACTAGGGTCTGTCCTTTAATTTCTGGGTGTTTACTTTGGTGAAAGCCCATTGTGAGGGTCATTGTGTAGAACAGTTTGAAATATTTCCTGTAAAGCTGATCTTGTTGTGGTAAATTTCCTCAATGTTTGCATATCAATAAAAGATTTGATTTCTCCATCAATTTTAAAGCTTAGCATAATGGGATACAGAATTCTGGGCTGGAAATTGTTTTGTTTAAGTAGATTAAAGATAGATGACCATTGTCTTCTGGTTTGAAAAGTTTCATTAGAGAAGTCTGTGGTCACCCTGATAGATCTGCCCCTGTAGGTCAGTTGGCGCTTATTCCTGGCAGCTTGCAAAATCGTTTTTCTCTTGACTTTAGATAGATTCATCACAATGTGCCTTGGAGAAATTCTATTTGAGATGAGTCAACCAGGGGATGGATATCCCTCTGAAAGGAGTATGTCAGAATCTTTGGTGATATTTGGGAAATTTTCATTTATAATATTCCCTAGAATGGCTTCCATTCCTCTGGGGCATTCTTCTTCCCCTTGTGGGATGCCTATAACTTGTATGTTTGAACACTTCATAGAGTCCCATAATTCTGTCAGTGAACGTTCTGCTTTCTCTCTCTTTTTTTCTGCCTCTTTAACTTTCTGAGTTATCTCAAGAGCTTTATCCTCTACCTCTGAGATTCCTTCCTCTGCATGATCTAATCTGTTGTTGATACTTTCTATTGCATCCTTAAGTTCCCTTATTGACTGCTTCAGTTCCTTCAGCTCTGCTATATCCTTTCTATATTCTTCATATCATTCATCTCTTATTGGATTGTTTTTGGATTTTCTTTTGGTTATTTTCCACTTTCTCTGCAATTTCCTTCATTGTTTTTTGGTTGTTTTCCACTTTCTCAGAAATTTCCTTCATTGTTTTCATCATCTCTATTTAAAATTTCCCTTCTGTCATTTCTAACATTTCTTTATAGGAGGAACCATCTGCTGTAGCTACCTCACAATCTCTAGAAGTGGTTGCTCTGAACTGGTATTTCATGTTATGCGGATTTTTCTGCTGAGGCTTCTCCATGAGTGCTTTCTTGTATCTGTTTCCTTACCTGAATTTTCCTTTCACTTCTTGCTCTTTAAGTCATTGTGCCACTGCCCCAAAGTTTTTTTTTTTATTATTAAATCATAGTGTGCACATTAGTGCAATCAAGGAGTACAATGTTCTGGTTTCATATACAATCTGAACTATTTTCATCAAACGGATTAACATAGCCTTCATGGCATTTTCTTAGTTATTGTATGAAGAAATTTGTATTCTGCATTTAGGAAAGTTTGCCTGTACCCTTCTAAAATGCACTGTGGGTGTGGCCCCACAAATTACCCTCCCTCCACCCCAATCGTACTCCTCCCCAACCCTCCCTTGCCCCTTTCCCCATATTCTTGTGCTATAGTTGGGTTATAGCCTTCATATGAAACCATTAAATTACCTTCATTGTAGGGTTGAGTACATTGCATACATTTTCTTCCATTCCTGAGATACTTTGCTAAGAAGAATATGTTCCAGCCCCATCCATGTAAACATGAAAGAGGTAAAGTCTCCATCTTTCCTTAAATCTGCATAGTATTCCAAGGTATACATGTACCAGAATTTATTAATCCATTCTTGGGTCGATGGGCACTTGGGCTTCTTCCATGACTTAGCAATTATGAATTGGGCTGCAATGAACATTCTGGTACAGATGTCTTTGTTATAATGTGATTTTTGGACTTCTGGGTATGTACCTAGTGAAGGAATTATAGGATCAAATGGCAGGTCGATTATTAGATCTCTAAGTATTCTCCAAACATCCTTCCAAAAGGAACATATTAGTGTGCATTCCCACCAGTGGTGTAGAAGTGTTCCCTTTCCTCCACATCCATGCCAACATTTCTCATTTTAGGATTTTGTTATGTGGTCTAATCTTACAGGAGTTAGGTAATATCTCAAAGTTGTTTTGTTTTGTTTTTTTAGGACATGGATCTTATTTATTGGAAAGTAAGTAGGATTAGAGTTCTCAAATAAAATTAAAAATGTCTTTTTTAAAAATTTTTTATTTTTTTTTATTGTATCATAGCTATGTACATTAGTGCAATAAAGGGATACAATGTGCTGGTTTCATATACAATCTGAAATGTTTTCATCAAACTGTTTAACTTACCCTTCATGGCATTTTCTTCATTAGTGTATTAAGACATTTGTATTCTGAATTTAGTAAGTTTCACCTATACCCTTCTAAGATGCACCATAGGTGTGGCCCCACCTATTATCGTCCCTCCACTCCAACCTCCCTCCTCCCCTCTCTTCCCATATTCTTATGCTATAGTTGGGTTATAGCCTTCATATGAAACCATTAAATTACCTTCATTGTAGGGTTGAGTACATTGGATACATTTTATTCCATTCTTGAGATACTTTGCTAAGAAGAATATGTTCCAGCTCCATCCATGCAAACATGAAAGAGGTAAAGTCTCCATCTTTCTTTAAGGCTGCATAGCATTCCATGGTATACATGTACCAGAATTTATTAATCCATTCGTGAGTCGATGGGCACTTGGGCTTCTTCCATGACTTAGCAATTATGAATTGGGCTGCAATAAACATTCTGGTACAGATGTCTTTGTTATAATCTGATTTTTGGTCTTCTGGGTATTTACCTAGTAAAGAAATTATAGGATCAAATGGCAGGTCTATTTTTCGATCTCTAAGTACTCTCCAAACATCCTTCCAAAAGGAATGTATTACTGTGCATTCCCACCAGCAGTGTAGAAGTGTTACTTCTTTCATATGGACACGCATTCCTAATTGCCTGGACCATTTAGCGTCTCCCCACCTCACTTCACTACTGTGAGACCTGCAGGGTGTGAGGAAGGAACATGCTTTGGGATCAAGCACACCTGGGTCTGAAACTTGTCTCATCCTCTCACCAGCAGTCACCAGGAAGAGTCGGACAAGTTACTTCATCTTTTCTAATCTCAGTTTCCCTTTCAGAAAATCAGTCACATTAACACTTGAACACAAGATTTTACTAATAGATTGAATTACGCCAAACATATCATGTTGACCCATTATTAGGTGTTCAGACGTCTTTTTTCATTCTCTTGCTGTCACTTAAGCTAATTTTCCTTTGAGCACTATTCTATGTGTGCCGTTCCTGGTTTGTTGGTGTTATCTATCTGCCATGGTTTGAATATTTTTCTTCCCCTCAAAACTCATGTTGAAATTTAATTCTGAAGACAACAGTGCTGGGAGGTGGAACCTAATGCGAGGTAGGTCATGAGAGCTGTACCTTCATACACATGTACCACCACTGTGAGAGGGGCTTGCAGGAGTGGGCTCCTACTCTCTCTCTTTCCTCTGCCACATTAGGTGCAACTTTCCTTCCTTCTGGAGGATGCAGTGCTGAAGGCACCATCTTGAACTTGAAGACCAGGCCTTCGCTAGACACCAATCCTACAGGTACCTTGATCTTAAACTTCCCAGACCCTAGAAATGTGAAAAACAACTTTCTGTTCTTTATAAAGTATCCAATCTATGGTATTTTGCTATAATAATACCAAGTAACTAAGACAATGGCATCATTCCTCAGTTTAGTGTCATTTCTAACTCCTTTTACCTTCCCTCCATTGCAACTTTCTGGCCTGATCAATAAAACCCTCCCAAATCGTGTCCTTCCTATCTGCGCTCCCTGATAGCCTGGTTCTACATTAATCAGACTAAGAGCCTCACTGACTCATAAATACCCATGACCCTCATCCCAACATCACAACTTTTGAACACTTTTTCCTTCACTTTTCCTCAGCTGAGTCATCATACAAATGGTATGCGTCATCTCAGACTCAGCTCTGGAGCCACCATCATTATAGTTAACTACTCCAGCATGTATTGATTTATTCTTGTTCCTGTGGTGTTTATGGCGATTAGTATTTGTAGAAAAGAATTGGGCATTTCATTTGTAACACTCTCTCCTCACCCCAGCCTCTTTGCCCTTCAGAACCCCAGAGCTAGACCTCCCAACTTTATCCTGTCCCAACACTTAGGCCAGTCTGGAATTAGGGCTAAGTCTTGCAGGTACCACACAGGACCAAACTACCTGTTCCTCATGTGACCTGGCCCAACACAAGTCCCCTTCAGCCCCAGGCCCCTCGACCCCACTTGGGCCTCTGCACCGCTCCCTCAGTCTGTGTGATGGCATCCCCATGGGTCCCCCTGGATGGCAACATATTCCCAATTCATCTTTCCCCTTTGCCTCTTAATGTTTGCTCAATGAAGAAAACAGTATGTCTGTCTCGTCCTTCAGAAATTCCAGCATTAAACCTCTGCTCAGAACCTGCTGCCTTGGGCATATCCTTCTCCTTTTTGGTTACTTTTCCCAGTTAAACCACCCCAAATTAGGATAACAACAATAATAATCAAAGATAGCCTCTGCTGAGTTCTCACCTTTCTGAGGCACTATTCCAAGCACTTTACACGTCCTCTCTACGTGCTTTAACCTTCACAGCAGTCCGACAAAGCTTTCTGAAATTATGATTGAAGTTGTAAAGGCTAAGTAACTTTGCCCAGGTCATAGGCTAGTAAGGGAGTGATTCCAGAAAGGACCAATAGCAAGGCAAACTGTCTCCACAGCCTGTCCCCTAAGTATTTCTTCAGGTTTGGAACTTTTGTCACTTCATACTCATGAAATGAATCCTTGAAAGGTGAGCAACCTGGCAGATTCAAGACCTGGTTAAAGCCTTTCTACCCCTCTGTGCTTCATTTGGCCCAAGTGGAAAATCCCAGGTGCCAAGTGGAGGCTCACCAACCAACTCTACCACTCAGTTTGTCCCCATGGCAGGGTTAGTCGCCACTGCCTGGCAAGCTCTACAGGAAAGTCTTTGGGGCAGAGCCCAGCTCCCTTTTGGCACATGCCATAAAAAGACAAAGCCTTACTTTGAATGATTTTACATTCAATACTTGAAGTCAGCTAATGTTCAATCTACTGGAAGTGCCACCCTGTACCTGCAGTCACCCAGAATCATACACTCTGTATTATGCTATATAATCACGTGTTGTGTTATCTGTTGCAGATATAGGTAGCATTCCTATTAGATCATGTACTAGTTGACTTCAGGACACTTAAATTCATTTACTCAGGACTTTAGATAACACTAAATATGTAGACAGTGACTGCTTAACATTAATTTTCCCAAGCTAAGAGGGAGTGAGAATAAGTGGGCATGATAGCCGTATGTGCTCCAACCCATCATCTCTCCACAAGAAACTGGAGTAGCATAGCATGCTGTGTTCATTCTCCAGAACATCCCCATTATGAACACAACACAAAGACCCTTTGTCTCACACCCCAGCTACCAACAGCATATACTACATCTAAAATCTTAAATTAATTTTAAGAGAATTGGAAGAAAATATTTCTAAAATGAAAGAAACATAGGAAGCAGGAAAAAAGAACATAGGAGATATGATAGAGAGAGATTCCCCCAGAGAATGACGGATTTAAGTAGGGACACCAATGTCACCACTATTGGCTATACTCTGGGCAAGTGGATCTCAGGATTTTCAAGTAGAAATTAGAAATAATTGAGATTTACTGTAATGTCTTCACAGCAACGTCATAAAAAAAGACAATTATGTAAAAACACTTATTGCCTTTAAAATTGAAGTATAAATACTTGGACTGAAACTTTGCTCAATTTTACTGGTACATCAAAGAACCCTACTAAAAATATCACCTCATATTAAATAAAGACACAAGCCTATATCTACAGACAGAGAGCTAAATTATCCAGTATATAAAGGTTGGTTGGTTGTTTTGGGGTACTTTAATGTTTGTGCAGGGAGAAATGTCTGATGAATTATTCTGTTTTGCAAACCATGGTACTAACTCTCCCAGCTCAGACCTCTGACTCTGCTGTCAGTGGTTCGTAGACACTACACCTCCCACCCCTGCCACCTGCCACCAGGGAACAGTCACCTGAGAAAAGTATGCTTGGTCACATCTCTATCCCCAGGCTAAGCATGACAGCAGCTTCTCTTCAAGGTCCTCCGCTTCCCTGCACAGAAATTCAATGTATCAGACAACACATTTGAAAATTCAAGCAAAACTAGCAACTGATGCCTTTAGTTTAAAACAGCCACAATAACTTCTTACTCTTTGGTTTACCTATTTGGAGGTAAACTGAAGAACATTATCTGAATATCTGAAAACATTGCTGCTCCAAGGACAAGAACAACTTACCATTTCCTTCTCTATTAGTTACAAGGCCAGGATTCCGTCTTGAGTCTGAAATAACCCTAAGATGGGTTATATAAGCACAAAAACACATTGTCATCATTTGCTTCAAAACTTCATTTGAAATGGTTTTAAATCCTAGAAAATCAGGAAAGTGTCAGCAAAATCTATATTTGGTATGGCATCTGAAAATCACAAGATTAAAGTCTTCTGTTAAAATGAGGACTGAAAACATAGTTGTTGGGAGTAGTATGTGCTGTGAATGTGGGAAGAGGCTGAAGCAAAGGAGCCTGGCCTTGAAGACGAGGCAGCAGAAACGTGAAATGCCAAAGCAGGGCTGTGCTTTCACAGAGTGCTGAGAGTTACAGCGGATCATAGGCAAGGAATTGTTGTCTTGCTTGGCGGTTTGAGAGTATTAAGTAAAATGAACAGTTCCAGTTTTATTTTCTGCACTATTTTATAGAAAAGAGGGAGTGGCTAACTAATAAAAACTGAACAAATTTGTTTGACTTATAGCACTTTTATTTGAGACTGTTGTTTAAGAGCAATGTGCTTTAATTGCCATTTGGGAAAACATAATAGTCATTTAGGGGGTCGTTTTGTTTCCCCACCCTTGGAGAAAAAAGCTAGACATAATTTCACGGCATCTCAGGTCTACTATCTTTATTAGCTGTGTTTAAAAGATAAGGACTGAACTTTTTCCTGCTACAGGTCATTTTATATGTGGTTAAGGCATACAGCCAAAAAGATGTAAAACAACATAAGATTCAGATGGAGAATTTACTGTATTGGTGGCAAAAGCATGATGACTGTCGCATTTACATTCATGAACCAATATCTAGTCACTATTTTCTAACCTCAAAAACATGTTTGTCTTTGGCTCATTACAGAAGAGAGAACTGTCACCAACAAACTCACAGAAGGCAGCCGAGTATGATGGGGTACAGTGGAGAGATTGGAGGTCATTACATCTTAGAAAGGGAGTCTCCCACAAATTCAATAGTTGGAGGAGCAATTTCATTAACAAGTACCCTTTGGAAACCAATCTGGCCCTGGTTAGGCTACAATGAGATCAATCTTAATAGAATCCTTTTGTTGGTGTTTTCCTATGAAGATACACAGCCCGAGTGCAGCTCTGAGGAAGGTTTGCAGAGATAGCAAGGGAGGATCAGTTTCAAACATAGGCCACCTCTAGCAAGAGACCCAGATCAGTAGAACCTATTAGCCTATTGTCAACATCTTCATTAGCTGGGGGGGACTATAGTGGCTATGTCAGACAGAAGGACATCTAATGGTACTAACATCTTACAAATGAGAAAAGGCTGAAAATTATGAAGACAATACCATCCAATACTAAAAGCTGTACAGCACCATGCTGGGTCATAGGATATAGTCTATATAACAGCAGTGATGCCTTAATGTTCTTTCTCACCTATGTAAGAAATGCCAAAACTTGCAGCCTAATATGATGTGAAAGAAAATGAATCAAGACAAAGTAAAACAAGAGTATTCAAGGACACTCATCACTTGATCTATGACACAAGTGAAGTTGGATCCCCAGTTCTCATTATGGGTACAAACCAGAAGGCAATTTGAGGGAAATTCATTTCGTTGTCAGAAAAAAGAAAAAGAAAGAATGAATGAATGAATCACCATACTAAACTAGTTCATGGAATTTTCTTCTCAGACTTTTTCCTTCAAAATAGTTACAATTAGAAAAAGGGAAAAAATAAAAAGTTTAGCTTCTCGAAACAAAACTTAAAAAATAAGATATGCTCAAGCAGTGTGTTATTTCTGAACGTCTCCATTAACAGTTTTGGTTTGGGAATGACAAATCAGGTTAATTTGCGACATGACAGTAGATAATATTCCCTCACCTCTCTGCTCCCAATTTCTGTGTTTAAAAAGGGAAAACGTGAAATTAACTCATAGATTGGCTATAAGAATTAAATTAAATAACAAAATTGGTGTGCTTCTCAACATATTGCTAATACTTCATCCTTGGATTTAGTTAGCATGTGCGTGTTGAATACCTAATCTGTGCAGGAAGCATCTTACGTATTTAGGCTATAGCAGTGAGCAGAAGGATGTCTCTGCCCTCATAAAATTTATATTGTAGTAGCATTTACCTACTGTGATTAATACATTATGCAAGAATCTATAAAAACCATTAAACAAATTTCAACTTGTGCTCATAGCTTCCTGTATTATAGACTAATAGGGCAGAGTCCAGCACTCATTTTAAAGAAGCTGTAACTGAAGTTTAGCAAGAAGTAAAAAACGATTCTAAAATAAACAGGAACATCTGTACAGAAGCCTTAAAAGCAATGTTTCTTTAAATTTGGGGATGTAAGGAGCCTCAGAGAGTTTATTAAAAGCTACAGATCTGTTTGTAATAAAGTTAAAGCAACTACCTGATGACCCAGAGAAAGTACTCTGAGGTAGTTATGTTCCCAAAATGAAAAGGTAATGTCCACAAAAAGGCATGTACAAGAATTTCCATAGCAATCATATTCATTACAGCCAAAGCAAGCCCAGGTTCTATGAATAGAAAAAAGGATAGTCAAATTGTTATTCATATCAGAGAATAATACTGCTCTACATTAAAGAGGAATTAAACTATCAATAGATGCAATAATATGATGAATTTTAAAATATTAGAAACTAAACATAAACAAATATTTACCATAAGATTCCACTGAGGTGAAGTTCAAGGACAGGCAAAAGTAATTTATAGAGATAAAGTTAGGAGGTCAGTTACACTGGGAGGTGAATGGAAAATTGACTGGGAAAGGCCTCAGAACTCTGGGTGATGTAAATCTTTTATGTATTGTTTTAAGTGGTAGCTACACAAATATATATAATTGACACAAATCTTAGAAATCACCTAAGATCTAGACATTTTATTATACATTAATATTATATTTCATTAAAAAGAAAAAAATCATAAAAAATATTGCAATCACTTTCCTCAGATAAATACTCATGCGTTGAACATAAAATTTGAGATGTAAATGGACCCTGGGGTAAAATTTCCCAATATAGGAACTAGTGACTGAGTTGGCTAAAATTAAATGTCACTGTTAAAAATATGTATATAGATAATTCAAGAAGAATCTTCTAGGGAAAAAGCTAAGTCTAGTTCACTGACATTTCCTATATACCAATTCTATTTTGACATGCCTTCCCCACAGAAGGTTGTATTTGATCAAGACATATTTACAATGAAGTATTTTACCGTTAATTTTGAAAGGCTTTTGGAAGCCTTTTGGAATTCCTACTACTTCCTCTGAAAGGCATGTAGGGTAAAAAAGAAGGTTTTTAAGGGCTTTAGCTATGGAGATATCAATTCATATCTCTGCTTAAGCAGAATACCGTGCTTTGAACAATATTGTAATATGGTCTAAAGAAATGTGAGTTTGGGCCCTTTAAAAAAGAAGCAAATTTCTACCAAGGGTCTCTGACCCAGGCCAAACTGTACATCTGCAAAAATGCCTATAGAGGCTAATAAGGAGCCCGATTGTATGCTAATTTCAAATGAGCTTTTATATTTGCTTCAAGCTTCAAAGGGGGCAGAGAGGAAAGAAATAGTTATATGGAAGAAAATTACTCTTGATTAGAAAAAGACCATCACAAGGGGTTCAAATTTCTCTCACTTCTCTCTTCTGATTGTAGCAAAAGGCCATGTAGAAAAGGAAAACAGAGATTTTTCTTTAAAAAAGAGATAGAAGCAGAAAGCTAAATATAGAAATGACAGACATACCCCAGAAGAGAAATAAAATGATTTGATTCAGACTAAAAGCTTCTACTTAGATTTGGGGGACGGAATTAAGATTAGTCTAAAGAATGACTGAAGTTTAATAAAAAGGTGCCCAATTATACTGGTACATGTATTTAAATATTTTCTAACTGGATATTATTTTCATAATGATTACATTAGTTAACGGTGCTGCTATGGAATGCCTTTTGTCCATTGCTCAGCAACATGGTCCACATCATGTCTGAGGCCTCATCGAAATCTTTGCTTAACATCCCTGTTTCTACCAGCATTCTGGACCTGGTTATTTATGTGTTTGCAAAAAAGATGGGGCTTTCTCTCTAGCTTTCTTCTTTTCTTTCTGAGTTCTCATCAGAATTGCCTTTAAAAGTCCCTCCTAGTAATATTTGCTAGCATGCCCCTCACAACTCCTTGGAATTATAATTATTCTTACAGTAGTCCCCTCTCATCTATGGTTTCACATCCCATTGTTCACTAACCCATAGTCAACCGGTGCCTGAAACTATTAAACAGAAAATTCCAAAATAAACAATTTGTAAATTGTTAAGTTCATTTTCAACAGTAGCCCAATGCTACATCAAAATGCCTACATCACTCAGCTCACTTCATCTTATCATGGGGGCATTTTATCATCTCACATTATTACAAAAAGAGGCGTGAGGACAATACAATGAGATATTTTGAAAGAGCGGGAGAACCATAACTTTTATTACAGTATATTGTTATCATCCCATTTTATTATTGTTACTAATCTCTTACTGTGTCTTATTTGTAAATTAAACTTCATTATAAATATGTATGTATAGAAGAAACAATGTAAATGGAGTTCAGTACCATCTATAGTTTCAGATATGTTGCAAGACCCCTGTATTATCCTCCACAGATATACTCTATTATTTTTATAAGGTATTGGCTCATGTGATTATGGAAACCAAGAAGCTCCATGATTTGCTATTTGCTAGAGATTCAGGAAATCCAGCAGACATAGATGAAGGACTGAAAGTCAGAGAGCCAGTGGTACAGTTGCCTGCGCAGGCCTGAAGTCCTGAGAACCAGGCACACCATGTGCAGAAGATAGACGTTCAGCTCTGACCATCAGGCAGAGAGTGACTTTGAACTTCCCCCACTTTTTGTCCTAATCAGGCATAGAAGATGCACACTCACACTGGGGAAGGCCATCTGCTTTACTCAATTCACCAATTCAAATACTAATCTCTTCCAGAAACCACATTTAGCCAGGTATTTGGGCATCCTATGTCCTACGTCAATGTGACACATAAAATGAACCATCACACAGCACAACCCAGAACATACATCATACATACATACTAAAAGAAAAATAAAATATAATTTTGAACAAATGCAATTCACTTTTACATATTTTATTTGTTCTATTTTTCTTCCATTTTTAGTACTAATTGTGATCCACCAAAAAGATTTCACTGTCATAGTATTAAACATAATACAAATGCTGAACTTACTCTTCTTACCTAAATTGCCTCTCTGATTGGTAAAATAACCATGCCTTTTCTTTGATGACATGCTGTATTTCAAGAGCTTTAAGACTAACTAATATCTGGCCAATAGGGAGAAGTATTGTATCTTCAAAGATCTCTGGAGGATTTGTCTAAAGTACGATATCATCCCCCTTGACCTTGTCTCCACATGGGTGTACTCATACAGGGACTTTCTGAGAGCAGAATAGCTTCCACTGGACATGTTCCAGGATAGAGTTTAGCTTCCTGCTTTTTCTCACCTGTATAAATCAATCTTCGCCTATTCAGTAATGGAGATTTACTGATTTAATGCAGCTAGAAATTTAATCAAATATTTGCCATAATTTTTAGCTACTCAAGGAATAATTTATTGTTCTTTTCATTAACCATGCTTTAGCTTCTAATACCTATCTTGAGTATAAATGGTGAAGATGTCAAATATAGGAAAGGAAGGTTTCACTAGAGGATGTATGTAATAAAGTAGGGCTAATGGATGGTCTCTGAATCCAGCTTATGTCTCTATGACAGTGTCTAAGAGAAGAAAGGTCACTCTCTCTGCATGTTCACTCACAGCAGCTAACGGATTTATGACGGTGGGCAATGTAGAAGAGGAACAGACCCAGAGCAAATTAGCTGATTGTGGGTGAAGCAGTAGGAGTCAGGTTACCCTTTGTGTCACATGTCACAGTCCAGTGAGTGCCCCGTCAGTGTGTATCACAGCCACCTAAGTGTCTACTTAAATCAAATGAGTTGCCCAATGTCTCCTACAATCCTAGACCCTACCACTGAGTAGAAGGAGAGAGGGAGAAAAAGATGCTTCGAATCAAGTAAAGGGAGGGAAAGAACATTGCAGCCGTGTACCACCAATATTTCCCTGTGAAGATAGCTGTTGCCTCAGGATTACTTAGCTGATAAATCACAACAAAGATCTAAGGGAAACATGTGTCTAAGAAAAATAGGGGCTAGGCATGGTGACTCATAGTTGTATCCTGGCACTTTCAGAGTCTGAGGTGTGAGGATCTCTTGAGGCCTGGAGTTCTAGGTTAGTGAGCTATCATCATGCCACTGTACCCTAACCTGGGCAACAGAGTGAAACCCCGTTGTCAAAAATAATTATTAATTTAAAATACAATAATTAAGAAAAGTGAGGGAAAGATACTTTAAAATACTCAATTTGATACTTACAAACCATAGTCATCACTTTAAAAATGTGCTATTATTTTATGTGCTACTCTAATTTATATGTCCATACTGCTTGTATGAGGAATAATGAGAAGTTTAGTGTGGCTGGAGCCACGTTTAAACCATCATGCTCTTGATGCTGTGAAGTTACCTACCCTATATTCAATGTTGCAATACACATATGATGTTACCATGGTAGTATCACAAATTACCACAAAATAGTCTGAATTATACAATTCTACAGTCTGGCTACCTCACAGGTCACATGACCTCAAAGCACTGACCTTAGAACTTAGCAAACATTCATGTTTCCATGAAAAATATGTTCCAGGCCCCAAATGGCATGTTTTTCAGGCAAACTTTTAGAACACAGTCTGCTTAGGAACTGGTCTGTGATACGTTTGTTTTGCACATGAAGTTTATTTCAGACTCTTCTACAAAGACATTTCCTGCTCTTGGAAGATGACTTCAAATAATAAATTGTCACCAAAAATGGACATGAAACTTTTAAAAAGCTGTAGGGAGGTGGAAAAGACGAACAAGCTGAAAACAAGTCCATTTTGGGAATGTTCTGAACATCCTGGTTAAAGGAGCTTTCATTTTAAAGGAAAACGTACTTATCTGATGTGTGTTTCTTTGTTCATGACACTTCATATAGAATTGTATGTGAAAATAGGAAGCCGGGTTTACATGGTGAAAATAGGAAGCCGGGTTTACGTGGTGTTTGCTTTAATGATACTAAAATGTCTAGAAATAGCGGCACATGCTATAGCAAATTTCAGATGTTTAAAGAAAAGCTACAATAGTGAACTCCTTTCTAAGGTTTTATATGAGGTCTCAGGCTTTGTGGATATTCAAGAGCAAATCAGGGCAAACACAGGAAATTTACAGATGGCATAACGGCTTCAGGCATGCCAATTATATTAAAAAGTTGAAAAGATGCTCCCTGGCAGATCCATTCCTTCTCCTTTCACATGTCATAAATTCCAAAGTGTTGTTGTCAAACCGTGTCAATTGCACCCATTTATTAATATTTGGAATTCTGTCAATGAGCTTTCTAAATGTTATCCATTTACTCATTCTCAGCCGACTAATACAAACAGCACCAGCCATAGTTTTCACTCCTCTTCCTAAAACCATACATGTATTGCCTCAGGGAGACTTACATAAGCCAGCATCTGGGGAGAGGGGGGAGGAAGAAACAGCAAATTGCAGGATCTGCTGATCTTGGATATAGGTCTCTCCGCAGGAGCTTCCAAATGTGTCTTTGTTTATGTTCTGGGCTCAGGGTTGTTGTGGGGCACAGATCTGAGGAGGAAGGAATTTGTTGCCTCAGTTAAAAAAAATGTGTAATTAAGATGTGGAAGAAAGGTTAGGTGAAAAACAGCAAAATGACTATCTCAGTGTATTCTAAAATAAATATTTACACATTCATGAATTTAAGCATCATCTTTTTTTTAAATATTTGAGTTTCTGCTTTGGATATAGTGGTTAATAAACTCCAATGTGTCCACATACAAAGTAAGAAAAAAAAATGTACAGCAAAGATGCACATAATTCAGACCCCAAAACTACCCGGCACAAACCGACCATTATAATTAATGCAGTGTTTCTTGGCTGATGTTATTAAAACCTTCATTCTCCACTTGGTGGAACTGCATGTAGTGGGAGAATCACTGTCTCTGGGTTGGAAACACTTCAGTTTCAGCCCAGCTCCTCAGGTTTCTGAGCTTCATCGAGTGTGGAAAGTTGACTTCTCTGAGCCTTAGTTTTGTCTGTGCTAAAATGTGAATTATGAGGAAATATGAAATGCATTGATAAAACAAAAGAGAAAAAAAGAAAAAAATACTCAACACCTCTCTAAACTATAGTTTTTTCTCCCACCCCACTCCTCTTTAAGAGCTCGATAGAAGTTTTTAATAAGGAAGGACATAACTGATGTAACTATCTGGAAAGCCTATGATTTCCTCATAGATACTGGTAGCACACTCTACATACAACTAGGCATGAAAGAGTTAAATGGAAACAGCGCTTTGGAATCCCAGGGGGAGGGTGGAGGAGGGTCATAGTGGATTTAATAATGTTTCACAGGCAGAGTCCTGGTGCTGTGCGAAGCTCCAGATCGTGTTTCTCGGACTCCAATCAGTCAGGAAATGATTCTCAAAGAAGTTTACATTGCCCTCCTCTCCTTACACTGCTGCGCAGTGGGAAATCCAGGTCACAGAATACTCGCAGGAAGGATGCTAGCATTTCCTGGGATAATGGGCAAAGCAAATGAGCCTCGTGTCACACCATCTTAGATGGCAGCAAAGCCTCCTTACCAACATTGCTTTAAAAGGACTCAACTTATATTAAGCTTTGAACACTTGCATGTGCAAAGACCAAGAAAGTGATGCAAATAGTAATAGAAAGCTCTAACTCATGTCTAATTCCAGGTCCTCCCATACTATGAGGTATTTCAGAAGAATTACACAAAGTATGCATTCCCTCTCTCTCTCTCTCTCTCTCACATGCACACACACACATACGCAAATATATAGAGGGTCCCAAAAAATGTATACATTTTAAGAAAGGAAAAAATGGGCGGTGCCTGTGGCTAAAAAGGGTAGGCCGCAGGTCCCATATACTGGAGGTGGCAGGTCCAAACCTGGCCTCAGCCAAAAACTGCAAAAAAAAAAAGGAAAAAACTATTGAATTGTAATATTTAATATATACCAATAATGTTTGTTTTCTTGTGTAGGGTATCTTGTATGCCTTGTAATTACAGAAGTAGACGTGACTTGAGTATTACAATTTTAACACAGCTTTTACTTCCTTAAATTGTGGATACATTTTTTGGCACCCTCTGTATGCACTCCATACACCAAATATTAGTACCTTCTGGATAACCTACAGAAAGAAATTTTATGTCAGAACACAGTTCTCACAATCAGGCTGTGCCTCCACCATGTTTAATGCAGAAAAACGGATGAGGTAGATCAGAGCCGTATCACAGAACGTTCCAAAGCTGTTACATACATTTACGCTTGTCAAGTGTGTAACATATACAGAATTCTCTTTTATTTTTTCAACCAGTTATTTTTTTTTCACTAGAGGAGGGCACGGGCTTTGTCTATACTGCTAATTTTCAGGCTTATGACTGCTTGGCATATGGTAAGCAACCCATAAATATTTGCTGAATACATTAGTGAACCTGTCCAAGTCTAACGGGGATACTGCCGTTTTAAATGAGCAATTACAGTGAAGCATGCTAATTTGTTGTGATAGTGCACTCATTGAGTGTAGGGCAGCCTGACTTACTAGACTAACTAGAGGGGGTTATTGCAAAGTGTGGGTTCAGTTATTTCCCTTTAAACCATTTTGTGATTTTCGTCATCATTAGTTAAAAATTTATTTTTTGTTTATTAAAATATATAATCAGTTTTTCTCACCAATCATAGTTAAAATTTTGATATCAAAAAAAACGCAAGCCCTTTTTGTTAGTATTTTCCTTTTTAGAACACAGTCTTAACCCACGTCTATTTCTACATGGCTTTGTTCCCACTGACACAGGTAAGGCACATTTTATAGATTTGCATGGTAGATTATGGACAGATAGCTACAGGAAAGATAAAGACATTGGCTATATTTGTATAGGTAACTACTCCAGCCCTACATAAAATAGATCAATGAATCATGAATTCACCTAAATTGATCTTATGCTTGTTTATGTTTTTAATTCATTCCCTTTTCAGATAATGTGTTCCATACTGTTATTCCCCTTCTCTTCAAAATAATACCTTCTCTTTTTCCTTGAATTCACCACAAGCAATTCAGCAAAATGCCATCAGCCACCTCCTATAAAATACCATAACACAAAAATTTTATCCTCACTAGAATAAAGACCTTTCTCTCACTTCTACTAAAGTTTAAATTATTTCTGCTTCTTTCCCTTTATTTCATGACCTTACGAAGAACCCTGATGGTCCTGTCCAATGATTCCTCTTGCATAAATCACATTTTCTTTTCCCCAATAGGTCATGGTGTTTAATCACTAAGTGACTGTCTTCATCATGACTTCCAGTGGGTGTGGACGGAAGGGAAACCTACCAGTCTGCAATCCCTGCACATTATCTATAGTTTCCTCATAATAAGAAATTTCATTAAACTTTCTTTGTAACAGAAGTGTCACAATCTAGTTCCTTATGCCCAAACCATTTTTATTATTAAAATGCACACCATTATATTTGTCCAGACCATTTATGTATAATACCAAGAGTGAACCCTTTCCTGGGCGATAATGGTGTGTCAATGTGGATTCCTTGATTGTGGCATATGTACCACTCTGTCAGGAATATCAATAGTGGGGGATGTTGTGTATGCAGGAAGGGGATGGATAAGAACTCTCTGGACTTCCTGTTCTGTTTTTTTGTGCACCTAAAATTTCTCTAAAAGGATAAAATCTATTATAGGAAGATATTTGCATAGACCATAAACACATGACCCTCTTCAAGGCATTTTATATATTCCCTGAATATTAAATACACAATTCTTATGATGACATTATAAGAGAGATGTTCATACTGATATTTCCTTCTTGCTGATATGAAGACTTTAGTAGAAAAACAATAAGCCATGTGATGCTGAATGTCACAAAGGAGAATTCCCAGAACCATCTGGTGGAAATCTATTCACTCATTGTGACTGTGCTTGGGTATTTCTCAATTGTGCCCAGTCAAGTCTCTGGCCACACATTCCTGCCCTCTATCCCCAGTGCAGCTGGTTAAACTATTAAGTATAGTCGTATTTGTAGAATATTGTACACTTTACAAGAAATATACATTAAAAAAAAATCTTTGCATGTGTCACTCTGAAGAGTATGCTTTATAAGGAAAATGGAAGTGAAATTGTTCCTAATAGTTTTCTCGGTAAAAATGAATGTGAAGATGCATTTGAGTTTGTCAAGCACCCCATTCTTTGGTTATTTGCCCAATTCTGAAGTATTCTGCAGGTTTATGTCATTGATATGGCAAGATACTACCTTGCTTATACCATGGTTTGGGTGAAAGTTAATATTTTTTTCTTTTATATTTTCTGTTTTACAAATTATCTCATGATATGTATTACTTCCAAATACAGAAAAGAATCAATACTTTTAAAAAGGTCAGTCAAGAAGAGGACTTTAAAATTCTTTAGATAACCATAGTGACATAGACCAGAGAAGTTTTCAAAGGATATGGCTGTTTGCTCCTAAAGTTCACATCTTTTACCAGGGAATTAGTTTCATGAAAATTATTACCAGAAATTATAAGCATATACAAGGTTATGTTCTGAATATATCACCCACAAAAAAATAAATTATTTTTTCAGGTAGAGTTGCTTGGATACAAGAAGAATCTTGCAGAATACAAATGAAAATGGATGAATTAGCAATACTTAGAAAACAACAGAGAAATGACACTAAGTGAAAGAGGTAATTGTAATCTGTCTTTGATGGGAATAGCATCTAAAAGGAATATTGTAAGTATCTGCCGGCAGCTTTTAAAAATATTAATGATTACTGAAATGGAGAAATGTCAACTGTATGGAATGAACAAAACTACTTCCCTAATGAGATTTCATAAGGTGAGCAATTGTTTTGAACATTTTCTAACCTTTACTTTTCTATTTATGTTAAGAGCTTTTTAAATGGTGCAAAGAGGTATTTAAATACAAAAAGGAAACTTGTGGCAAAGTCACAATATGAAAAAATTGACCATTAAAATAGAAAGGCCTTCTCTAATCGAAAAACAAATAGGGAAATAATAATTCGCATTCTCTATGGATGTCTTTACAAAGATAAAGTAGTGAAACATTTACTCGAAATAATGTTAGTGTTCAATGCTGAAGTTTACATAAGAGAAAAATATAGAAATAATGTGTTCATAGACAGCCCCAGACTTCACACAGTAGATGCATTGTGTTCTCTTGAGTTGCATAATGACTTTGAAAGAAGTTTTCTGTGTCATCAAGGAAGAATTTTTGGCACTGCAAGGATTCTCTACCACTTGGCCTTGCAGACTTCAAGCATTCCTGAAGATATGTGCCAATTGGTTGTTGGCTTTTGAAGATCATTCTGATCTCTGCTGAGTTACCCCGCTGGACTGGGAAGAGTCTGACCCACATGTCACATTCCAGCTGTTTGCTTGTTTGTTTTTAATCTCAATCTAGTTAGTGGGAATAAGGTGACTCACCTTACATGTATTTCAGCTGACATTTGTGTCATGGAAACTTAAAGATACAGTTTCATTGAAACTGAAAAGATACGATTGTGATTTAATGGGTCTCATATGAACTATATTTTGGTTTTGTTCTTTTCCCTACTTACCTTGTAAATAGATTCCTTGAATTTTAAACTAAGAATCATAACCTTTGGAACTCACAAAGCTTTTCTTCTTGAAGCAGAGTTATTTAGGGTATAGTCAGCATTGATCACCCTGTTGAATCTATCATTATCATCATAGCACTAGCTATGCACTGCGTGGTATTCAAAGTGCTTACTTACATTAATTCACGGGAAACAATGCTACAAATTTGGAACTGTGCCTTTTTCCATTTCATGTTGAGGACAGACACATAAAGACTAAATGACATTCCCAAGGACACTCAGCTAAGAAGCAGCACAGATAGACACACACATACACACAATCAAGATGTCTGATGACAAAGATCTTACTCGTAATTACTATACTAACCCTCAATATGAATTGCAAATATGAAAATTATTTGTTGAATCAACAAAGTGGAAATGAAGCTATATTTTTCTTAACTGATTTGGTAATGACTAATGGCCAACATATTCATCAAGCAGTTTTGGTTGAAATAATTTAATTCTTGAGACTAGTTCCCCCCTCTCACATAAATATAACAATAGATTCCTAATGTCTAGATGGGAGAATCAAGATAGAAGAAAAAAACTTACATATTTTAGTCACTTCTGCCTATGGCCTCAATGTCAAATTCCAGAAATATATAACTGATAAGTTACAAATCACACCTAATTGTTAGAACATCCAGAATGACTGGACAAAGGCTGAATATTTCATGTTTAAAAACAACATCTTTGCACTTTGGGAAGTGGAGGCGAAAGGACTGCTTGAGGCTAAGAATTAAAGACCAGCCTGTACAATAGTAAGACCCCCCATCTCTACAAAAAATAGAAAAATCAGCCCAATGTGGTAGCATGCATCTATAATCCCAGCTCTTTGTAAGCCTGAGGCAAAAGGATTGTGCAAGCTCAAGGGTTTGATGTTATAGTGAGGCCACTGCACTATACCTGGGTGACAGAGCAAGACCATGTCTCAAAAACAGGGTAAAAAAAAAAAATCAATTCTCACTCAAAACAATTCATTATATTGAATTCTAATTTTTATATGAAAGTAATAGAACTTTATTATTAAGTATTAACATAAATAAAAATTTGAAGTCTGATCCTTGATACATAAGACTATTTTCTTAGTCAATTTGGGCTGCTACAACAAAATACCATAGGCCGGGAGGCTTAAGCAACAGACATTTATTTTCTCACACTTCTGGGGTCAAGGACGTCTAAGATCAAGGTGCTAGGAGACTCACTTCTTGGTAAGGGCCTCTTCCTAGCTTGTAGATAGCTGCCTTCTTCCCGTGTGCTCAAATGGTCTTTCCTCAAAGCCTGAGCCTGGAGAGAGGAAAAAGTCTGGTGCCTCTTTTTCTTCTTAGAATGATATTAGTCCCATCCCACAGTCCCCGCCCCTAGAACCTCTTCTAAATCTAGTTATCTCCCAAGGGATCTGTCTCAGAAAACTATCAAGATGAGGATTAGGACTTCAAAATACAAATGTGGGAGGAATGCAAGCATTTAGTGCTTAACACACTTCTAGGAAATCTTTTCCATTTAATCCCGATCTATCTAGTACTCAGACCATGCTATGATACAGAACCGATACGGAGATTAGGAAAAAGATCCTTCTTTCAGACCTTCAGTTTGCTGCTGAAGAGCCCAGGAAAGAACCCTCTCAGCATGGAGGAAACGCAGGACTGAACAGTCATGTGGTCCCTGAGGACCACAAATGAATTTCATCAAGAAAGAACTTGGAAAAATCAGAGAAAGAAAGCAGGGAAAGAGGAAGGAAGGGAGAAGGAGGAACTGAGGCTTGAGGCATAAAAGAAGTCTGAGGGTGGAATGGAACAGTGAGAGGAAAGGGGGTGACAGAGGAAGACAGAGAAGGTTCAACATAGAGGAAAGGAAACAAGGAACAGCACAGCATCATTTTCCCAGCAGGAAAATCCTCAACTGGACACTCTAAAAGAAGAGCTACGGGCATTGCCATGAAATTGTAGGCGCTAAGGTCCACTACCTAAAGTGATTTTAAATACCTTTTTCCAGAAAGTGAGTAAAAATATCTATTTTTCCCCCATGAATAAAATTCATTTTCTTCATGAAACTGAATGGGGCTAGACCCATTTCTTGCAGATTCTATCTCCTTTGAACCTTCAGCAGCCCAAATCATAGACATAACTGATCTTTCATTGTTAAGTTGTGACTTGTAACCTATAACCCATTTTTCTTTTCTTTCTTTCTTTTTTAGACAGTCTCTCTCTATGTGACCCGGGATAGAGTGCCTTGGCATCACAGCTCACAACAACCTCAAACTCTTGGACTTAAACCATTCTCTTGCTTCAGCCTCCCAAGTAGCTGGGAAAATAGGTGCTTGCCCTAGCACCTAGCTTTTTTTTTGTTGTTGTTGCAGTTGTCATTGTTGTTTGGCAGGCCCGTACTGAATTCAAACCTGCCAGCTCTGGTGTATGTGACGGGTGCCCTAGCCACGGAGCCACAAGCATCAGGTCTATAACCCATTTTTCCAAGGTGTGAGTAAAAGTCAGTGTATTACTAGTGGCCACTGTTAACAAAGAATTTATCAAAGAAAAAGCAACAAAAATATCTTAGTATGTAATTTAGATTATAGCACATCAGAAATAGTGATAAGATTTGGGCATCATATAAATACTAAATAAAGCAAATTTGGTAAGTAGGTATAAGTGTGACATATATATATATAAACCATTTAAGGATCAAAAGAACTAAAAATATCCTTACTTGGTGACAGTCAAAGAGCTGACTGTTGCCTTCTACTATTGAAACAGGGTAACCACCAATAGCAGAGGAATTGCCCAGCTTTAGGAGAGGGTAATTAGGTTTAATGGAATTAGTTGAGAAGAGGAACATTAAGCCTACTGGGAAAAATTTCCTTCCAATGAGAACTATTAGATAATGGAATTACATCCCAAGAGAAATGCTAGAAATCCTATCACTGAGGATATTTAAAACTCAGCTGGACACTACAAGCATTCTGTGTCTCAGACTTTATGCCCTTTTATGTCCAAAGTGTTTTAGTATTTTATTTAATGAAGTATGTTCAAATGCCTTCTTCAGGGACTATGTAAATAAAAAGACTATATATATATATAATATGTAGAGAGAGAAAGAGAGAAATTATACATATATATTATAAAATACATACATATACATTATAGTCTTTCTAAATGCAGTCGATTAATGTGTGTATGTACGTGTAGGCACATAAGGTAGCTAAGTACATAGGTAGGGAGAAGGCTGGATGGATAGACAGACAAGTAGGTAGAGCGGAGAAAGAAACAGAAAAAGAAATTTAAGATTTTAGGTTCTTTTGTGTGTTTGTTTTTAAACTTACAAATGAAAACACTAAGAACTGTGACAGGCACATATTTAAAACGTACGGCAACAAGCCCCTCCAGTTTCCTTTTTACGCTAATTACATCCTCAAGTGTCAGAAGCAACCAGGTTTCCATTTCTTTTCTGTTAACATTGGTTGTTTCTGAGAATAAGCCCAACAATTAATCTGAAATTCCAATAAAAGCAACAAAGAAAAGTTCAGTGGACAAATTAAAAATATTCAAACTCTTACTGAGAATTTAAAGTTCAATGACCTATCTAACTTTTTCTTGAGAAAAGAACAATCACTTTCAGAAAACTGTGCCCCCATGGAATGACGCATCCACTTCCTCCTAAACATAGTTCACATTATCAGCATTGCCAAATATATCAACAACTGCCTGCCTGGTGGACACCATGTTTATCTAATGGACCAGAACAGACAGCGAGAACAAGCACAGTTGGAGACAGTAATCGCTAAAAGTATTTTCCAAGCTAGCACCGTTCTTTTTTTGTTTTCTCTTTCCTTTTTCAATTAAGGGAAAGGAGGTTATTAAGCAAGACACACAAGAGCACTGTTTAGATAGCTCCACTGAAACCATGTTTTTTTTTTTCCTGCTGAAATGCAAAATTATTCTAGAGAGTCACATGTTTACGTGTATTCACATAAGAACTAGGCCAGAGAGCAAGGAGGGCCATGGAATAAAGTTTACATTGGACACCCAGGCAAATTTGTCATGAATTACATAAAGAAAATTCCTAAGGACTCCAGTGATAAATTCTCAACTTTTTCTTCTGTACATAATGAAACAATTCAAAGCTGAGGATCAGGATGGGGGCTAAGAGGGATTTTATGTAAATACCTGTAAGAAAAATAATCCAGTTATTCAAACTGCTTCATATGGCTTAATTTCAGAAATAATTCATATTTGTTGTAAAATGATTAGGAAATACAGGTTAAGTCAAAAAGAGAAAATAAAACACATGTAATCCAACAGTGCAGAGATAAACACTATTTCAACTTTGGTTTATATTTTTCCAATCTGAGATATCCTGAAAACAGATAAATTAAAAACAAAATGTAATTATTTTTACATATAATTCTTCAAATTTGGGGTAATAATATTTTTCAGTACATGCTACATGCTATATTACCAATATTTCCCATAGCAGTAAAACATTTTTCTATAACACTATTTTAATCACTATTCTATATTATAGAACATCTCTGTCCCTATTTATTTATTCAATCCCCTATTGTTCTTACCCAAGATTTATTACTAACAGTTCTGTGATGTGTACTTTGACATTGACTTTTACACATGCTCATCAATATTTCCTTAGAATAATGTACTTAAAGTGCATCAAAAGATAAATGTAACTCCAAGACTTTGTAACACAATCAAAACATCCCGCCAATGTTTGTAGTTATTTTCCATTCCACCAACAAATACCTTTATTTGATTTTTTACGTGGTATCTTTTTGTGTATTGCTTTTTTCCATACTTGAATTGATCAATCTTGTTTTATGGTTGCTTTCATAAATTTACATTAAGAAAAGCACCCCCATCCAAGATCATATAAATCTATATAAATAAATTAAATTTTGAAATGTGAACACTTAGTTTTTCAATTGGTCTTTATATATTTTTAAAAATATATATCTGCATTATTATTATATTTAGAATTTATGTTGATATGTAGTATAAGAGAGAATAAGCCATTACCTGATTTTCTCAATACATTTATAAAATAAAGCATCCTAAGGCCAGGAGTGGTGGCTCATTCCTACAATCCTAACACGTGGAGAGGCTGAGGCAGGGAGATTGCTTGAGCTCAGGAGTTTGAAACAATCTTGAGCCACAGTGAGACCCAGTCTCTAAAAAATAGCTAGGCATTGAGGTGGGTACCTATAGTCCCAACTACATGGGAGAATGAGGAAGGAGAATCACTTGAGCTCGAGTTTGAGGGTGCTGTGAGCTAAAATGTCATGGCACTCTACCAAGGATGACAAAGTAAGACTCTATCTCAAAAAAATAAATATAAATAAATGAAGTATTTTGCCCTCACTGATTTGATGTGCTACCTCATAAAATTGTTATTTAGTTATATCTATAAAATTGCTATAATGATTTTTCTTAGATATCTCTAAAGGACCTAAGAGTAGCAATTATCACAGGATAACTGTGATATAAATGAGAGGTTTCCATAAGGCTTTACTCACTATAGATGGTTCTTAAGATATGTATAGGGCTCAAAGGAGTGTGGCGCCAGTCCCCTATACTGCAGGTGTTGGGTTCAAGCCCAGCCCTGGCCAAAAACTGCAAAAAAAAAAAAAAAAAAAAAAAAAAGATATATATAAGGTAGAATAAACAGCAACAATTTAGGAGATCTGGGAGTGCACATAAGTAGTGGAAGTACAGCCCAGAATCATCTTAAGTATTTGAGACTCAAGAAAAAGAGAGAACTAACATGTATTTTAATGAGGCACACCAGTCTCTATCGATCAGTTTGATTTGTAATTATTATGTTAAACTGTTATT
Organism: Arctocebus calabarensis; assembly: GCA_963573935.1. Classification (NCBI taxonomy): domain Eukaryota; kingdom Metazoa; phylum Chordata; class Mammalia; order Primates; family Lorisidae; genus Arctocebus; species Arctocebus calabarensis. The sequence continues at coordinate 5,610 of CAUYON010042979.1, read as the reverse complement.
CTCTTTCCTCTAAGTCTGTGCCTTTTCCACAGTGAGTAAAGCAATAGATCACTTTTCCCTGACACCTCCAGGCTCAGTTCAGTACACACTTTCTTGGACAGCCCCCTTCTTCACTCCGACTACACAGTGCTTCACCTGGCCTCCCATTCTAACAACTTTTACAATTACAGGAGATCTAGTATGATTTTAATAGTCTAGTACATGTTTAAAAAATGACATAGTAAGGTAATAAACTCAGCTTGTGTCACAAATTAGGCAATGATCCAGAATTATACTGAAAAAGGATGGTCTGCAGAATGTTCAGAGAGAGACTCCCAGCATGATATTTTCTACTCTTTAAAAAATAAAGCTCTCTACAACTCAAATCTGATCACTTTCCCATACCAGATGGTGATATTCTTTCCCATCTTCACCTAGACAACACTTAACTCATTCTACAGATAGAGAGTCAAACATCAGTTTTACCATAATGCCCATTCTGATTTTGTAGGACAGTTCTAATTTTCCTGAGAGATTCTCACTATTTCAGTATATTTATATTATTAAAGTGCTTTATCCACATTTACTCTCTTCTCCACTATTTTTGTTTACTTTTGAATCATCAGAAGCTAAATATTATTTTGAGTACTATAGTTGCTTACAAAATATTGAAACATTTGTTGAATGAATAGATGACTATTAAAATCCTTGAAGAAGCAAAGTGACATCTCTTTCCTAAGCTTTAAGGTCTTTTTTACTTATTCTTTTCTGTTTAGAATATACTTCTCTTAAAATCCACATTTTGTTTTCACAATGCCAACAGAATTTATCAAATTATCATTGGAAGTCTTTTACCCTATTATTTTAATACCAAAAGGCACTTCCCTCCCCATAGTGTTTATGTGTACTGTTTACTGTTTGTTTTCCACCCAATAGGGGTATCCTTAAAAGCTACCCCTAAAGTTACCATACATGGGGAAAATGGGAAATTGTAGCTAACTGTACTGTATTTATAAAGTAATTATTAAAAATTTTATAAAATATTGTGTACTGGCCACTGCTCTGTAAAATTTTATAATGGATATTTGACAAATAAAGGTACTTTTAGCTACAATTTTCTATTTTCCCTATGTATGTCAACTTTAGAGACCACTTTTAGGATACCCTGTAGAATAAACCTTTGTGAAAACAATAATTATTTAGTTCATTGCCATAGTTTCAGCTTCATAATGTTTGAATGAGTGAAAAAAGAAATGCTCACCTTCCTTGTGTTACAATTACTACAGGAGACCATTATGGGGGTAGGCATGTCAAGACTTCACCAAGCTGATGGTGGATAGCCAAAGATAAGCATATTATTCATTTTAAGTGTTCAGAGCTGGAGCAACAAGAAGGGGAGCAGTAGGATAAAGGCTGGGGAGTTAATGATGTGTGTGCGCATGAGTGTGTCGAACATTTGGCCACTGTGACCGAAGCAGATGTCATCTCAAGATTTTGGAAATTGAATACCACGAGTGGATGGGGCAGGAAAAACTTTTTCATACATGAGCTAACAACTTAATGCTAGTATATATTCTTTCCTGTTAAAATACTTATAAATACAACTCTGGGCCTAGAGCCCTCATAAGATACAGGTGATGGTGGAAAAAGAACATTGCCTGGTCCCACGTGACAGATAAATCCAGATATTCCATTCACCAAAGGGAGTTCATCATAATAGTTATAATTTCACCTCTTCATGAAAATTGCTAGCATGGATGTTATGGATGCTGTGTGCGTTGTGGTGTTTATTTCACCTTTCATGACCCTTCATTACAGGCTGAACTCTGTCTCCTCCAGCTCCATATGTTGAAGTTTTAACCCCTAGTACCTCAGAATAGGACAGTATTTAGAGATCAGGTCTTAAAATTGTTCAATAAGTTAAATAAAAGTCATAGCAATAGGCTAGGCCAACTTAACTTGAGTTGTAAGAAAAGGAGATTAGGACACAAACACAAACTATGAACACACACACAAAAGATACACATATACAAACTAAAGAGAGAGACCTCAGAAGAAATCAATCTGCTGACCCCTTGATCTCAGATTTCCAGCCCCCAGAAATGTATAAAAATAAATTGCTGTTGTTTAAGCCACCCAGGCTATGGTATTTTCTTATGGAAAACCTAGCAAACTAAAATGCTCTTTATTTTAACAGGTTTTAAATTAAACTTATTAATTCAGTAAAACATATAATATCTCAAAGCTTATTTGTTGATTTATCAAATAAGAAAGAAAGACATAGTCAAAGTTAGAATAGGTATCAGCAAATATTAACAACAAAGTAAAATGGACAAGTATTTAAGACCTATTCATATATATATATATATGCCTGGGAGGAAATCTGTACATTCAGGACAATCGTTTTCCAAGAAAATATCATATAGATTCCATTTCATGTAACCTGATGCCTGAGAGTGAGTACATCATTTAAACATAACTGATGAGAAAAATAGAACCCTCCCAAAAAAAGAAAAAGAAAAAAAGAATATATCTCCAAAGTAGTTACAAGTAGTCACTTGGAATTTGGGATGGTAGAGAGAAGTATCAAAAAGTATATTTTATACAAACAAGTGAGCAGAGTTCAAACATTTTATTTTATCCCACAGGAGAGATCCTTTAAAAACTGGACCTCTTTCCCCTACTAGGGTGCCACGGCACTCTCCCCACAGGCATAAAACTGTATAAAACTGTATATATTCTCTACCTGCAATTCTGAACTCCTAGCACTCCCCTCCACTCTCACCCCAAGGTCTGGAGGCCTGTCCTCCATGGAGTCCAGATTCTTCATCATTATCTCGAGAGGTGTGGACAGGGTGTGGGCTGTTGCAGGTCTGTGCTGATTCTGCTGCACAGGAGTACAGAGAAGACAGTGGACTGAAGGAACTGTGCAGGACAGGGAGAGGTGGTGCCCTGTGGCAGCTGCAGGAACAATAGGGCTCACACCCATGGGGATATTTTGGACAGACACTCCCTGCCTCTCTGGGCAACCAGAGAAAGCTGGGCATCTTCTCTGGTGACTGACACTGGCTGGGCAGATCTGGCCCATGAGTATAGGGTATGCCTGAGGCTGTACCTGCCTGGGCGGAGCACAGCGGGAACAGAGAATAGAAGACGCCTGTGCAGAGATGGCATACTCCCAGAGTGGGGCTCAGCCAGAGGACTGGTTTAGTGAGCTTGAGAAGCACCCAGCCCCCAAGGGATCATACCTAAGACAGGAACGGGCAGGCAGGGCTGGAACTGATTGCTGATTGTGAGCTGTAACTGCACCCACCGCAACCCAGACTGCAGTGAAGAAAGACACACCAGCTCCCAACAGTGGCACAGACCAGGACTGAGTCGCAGCTTCTGTGAAGTCAAACAGCGTCTGGTCCACAGGGAAATATAGCCAGAACAGAACCACAAATTCTGCAAAAATATAAGTGTCAGCAACATCAATGAGGAGTGGGGCAAGAATGGAATGAACTGCCCCAGCTTCCATTCACCACCCGAGGTTGTCAGGCCTCAGCTCCCCCAGCTGGATGGTGGCAGAGTGTGGAGGCCTGGCTGAGGAGACACAGATCTCCCTCTGACTCAGGCGGGCACAAACCCCTGGAGCATCTGCTGATTGGAGGGAACTGGGTCACAGCCCTGCGGGGTTACCAGTGCCTGGGTGTGACAGAGGGGCAAGGTGGGGAAGGAGGCATCAACCTTCCCAGACTAATTCATTTTCTGACTCCACAGAGTACCAGAATGAGTCATATTTCAGCTTCCAGCAGACCCCTGCAAACTAGTTGCTGGAGACCTTTTGAACTCTCCCACTTGAGACTGGGTGCTGACTGGGACATTTGATTTGACCTCTTAATTTGGACCAATCACCTGAGGACTATCCAAAGTGGTACCCTGGGTGTGTGGTTGTGGGAAGGTTTGATTTTCCTTTTCCAGTTGTCACCCGTGGGGGGCGGGGGGGGCTGTGACTTAATTGCTGGTATTTATCCACAGCTGAGACTTCAACCCAGAATAACTGATTCACTAGGGTAGGACAAAGATCAGCTGAAAACAAGACAGAGCCACTTAGCCCCACCACACCAAGCAAGACCCCAGTGTCTCAAGCTGTAGCCCTCTATCCCTTTGCAAAGCTCTAAGAAAAAAGGTACAGACAACAGTCCCAGCTCTTGGGCAAAGAGCTAGTTAATCACTATTCCAAGAGCCCCCCAACTCAACTGCACCTTATCTGCTCATGTAGCCAAATGGTGTAAAATGATCATGGGGTGGAATCAGCAGAAAAACTCTGGTAACATGAATAACCAGAGTAGATCAACTCTCCCAAGGAATGATGTGGCAGACACAACTAAAGATCCCATTCATAAACAAATGGCTGAGATGTCAGAAATCGAATTCAGAATTTGGATTGCAAATAAGATTAATAGAATGGAGGTAAAGTTGGAATTAGAAATTCAAGGAGCATTTCAAAAGTTCTCTCAAGAATTCAATGAGAGACGCAGCGGTGGCAGTGGCCCAAAGCAGAAGGAAGGAGGGAGGCAGGGAGCCTGAGAGCTGGAGCCAGAGTCGCAGCCATAGCAGAGAGAGCGGCCCTATCTCTGACCCTTGCTGGGGTGGTGGGCCATGGTGGAGATCAGCGACCTGGACCCGCAGATCGAGCAGCTGTGGCGCTGCAAGCTCATTAAGGTGAACGAAGTCAAGGCCCTGTGTGCTAAGGCCAGGTGAGTCCGGTGGCGCCGGGGAAGGGAGGCCAAGCCACTGCCCAGTGGTTCTAGCCTGCGGCAAACCCTGCTCGGAACTTTGGGCTTGCTTCATCCTGGAAGCCTTCCCGGAGAGCAGCAAATGGGACCACTTCCCTCCAGGAACAGATAGCCTGCTGGAAGAAGACCGACCCAGATTAAGACAGTTAAAGTTTTGGATGATCTGTTTCCATTGGGAGAGATCTTGGTAGAGGAGAGCAACGTGCAGAGGGTGGACTCACCAGTCACTGTATGTGGTGACATCCACGGACAATTCTATGACTTCAAGGAGCTGTTCAGAGTGGGTGGTGATGTCCCTGAGACCAACTACCTCTTTATGGAGGACTTTGTGGACTGTGGCTTCTACAGCGTTGAAACATTCCTTCTGCTGTTGACACTTAAGGTTCGCTATCCTGACCGCATCACCCTGATCCAGGGTAACCATGAGAGCCAGGCGATCACCCAGGTCTACAGCTTCTATGATGAGTGCCGGCACAAATATGGCTCAGTGACTGTGTGGCGCTATTGCACTGAGATCTTTGACTACCTCAGCCTGTCAGCCATCATCCATAGCAAGATTTTCTGTGTACATTGGGGCCTTTCTCCATCCATCCAGACCTTGGATCAGATCCGGACTATTGACCGAAAGCCAGAGGTGCCTCATGATGGGCGCATGTGCAACTTCCTCTGGTCCGACCTTGAAGACATAATAGGCTGGGGTGTGAGCCCCCGTGGGGCCGGCTATCTATTTGGCAGTGATGTGGTGGCCCAGTTCAATGCAGCCAATGATATTGACATGATCTGTCGGGCCCATCAACTGGTGATGGAAGGTTACAAGTGGCACTTCAATGAGACTGTGCTTACTGTGTGG
>CAUYON010042978.1:0-13977 GCA_963573935.1 Arctocebus calabarensis | reverse complement strand
GCCCCGCGTCCCCCCGCGTCCCCCCGCGTCCCCCGTGCGCTCCCGGCCCCGCGTCCCCCCGCGGCCCCCCGCGTCCCCCGTGCGCTCCTGGCCCTGCATCTCCCCGCGTCCTCCCGGCCCCGGTTCCCCCGCACCTGCCCTCTGCCCCCGGCCTCCCCGCGTCGCCCGCGTCCCTGCCCCTCCCGTGTCCTCCCCTCGGCTTCCGCCCCCGCCCTGCTGTCCGCGCGGGTGGGTGGACGCCCCTGTCCGGCTCACGTCCCCTCCGCGCGCACTGTGCCCTCCCGCAGGCCCGCAGGCTTCTGGAGACCCTGGGTGGACACCCGCGGAGGGACGGAGGCGGTGAGTGAGCCCGCGGGGACCGGGACGCCAACGTCCTGCCCCCGCCTCGGCCCGCCCGCTCGCGGTCCCGACGGGCCCGACGCGGCGGGGGTGTCCCCGGGGGCGCCTGGGCCGCAGGGGTCGGGGCGCGAGCGAGGCCGTGGGGTCGCGTTGGCCGCGGGCGCGCGGAGCACTGGGACCTGCGCGGCTCCACCTTCCCGAAGGCGGGTGGTGACGGGGCTCGGCTCCCTCTCCGCAGATGCCCGATGGCCCTGCAGTGACCGAAGGCTCGGAAAAGCTCGCCCAGGCTGGACACCCGGTCAGGTGAGCGCCGCGCCTCCCGCACTCCCCAAGCCCCGGGCCCCAGGGCGCCGCACGGCCCGATCGGCAGGTCCCGCGGGTCCTCGCTCTGGAAGGGTCTGACTTTACCTTCCCACTCCCAGGCCTCCTCCTCGGTTGGAGAAACGTGGGCGCCCCGGCCGGGCCCCGAGCGAGCTGCCTGCGCCCCGGCCCGTCCTCGGTCACCGCCGAGCGCGGACAGGCGCGGTGAACGCTGCAGCGTGATGCACCTGCGAAACAGGGTTTTTTAATCCAAGGGTCCAAATGAGATGGACTTCAGATGGGGCAGAGTGTGTTTGTTGTTATTCCCCTGCAAAATAGGATGCAGGGAGTGTTACAGCGGCAGTATTACAGCAAAATCAAGCCTGATATGTAAGAGAAAAAGGGAAGTATGATGAAAATCCTAAAGATTAATGAGGATAATCATAGACGGGTCAAAAGTTACTTAACATTACAACGAGGGGCTAATGTACTGTTCCAGCCACATGAAATCAGGTTTTGTAAAATTCTTTGTAGGTTTCATTCAGATGGTAGGTTAATAATTCTGCATTTTTCCTGCTTCCGAGAGCGGTTAAACGGAGAGATAGGTGGAATGGAGCTTGTAGTGTTTCCAAATGGCACACCGTAGCCAACACAGCTGATTAACCTCCGAACAGGACTGCCGCTGGTGAGGGATGCGGGAAACCTGCCCGACCTTGGTTCGGTCCGTTGGACGTGAGGGCAGGGTCAGGGGACTGTGTCTCACAGGTTGTGGTTACCTGGCTGAGTCCTGAACTTAGTGGATGGATGGGAGGTGGGGGTGGCGGGCGGCGAAGAAACAGGAAGGAAAAGAGATGCGGCATTCTAAACAGTGTGGGAGCTCCGAGGAACTAGAATTCAGGTGTGCGAAGCTGTGGTCATGCCCAGAGGATTGTGTGCACCTTGAGATTTATCTTGATCCACCATGGGGTGTTGGGAACCCATGGGCTTTTTTTCTGTAGGTGGTATTGAGGGTTACTCAAAGGATTTTAACCAGAAGAGTGGTGTGATCAGACTTTTGTTTTAGAAAACAAACTAAGGGAATGTTATATAGTCTTGGAATAATACTAAAGTGAAATTGGAAGCTTTGCTGTTGTCAGGTTAAGAAATGATGAAGAGTCATTCTAAGACATTGGAAGTGGGTATGGGACTGGGTGAATTTGAGGACAAGATACAGTAGGCTTTAGGGTTAGGGTTAGGGTGACAAGATAGAGTAGGCTTTATAATGCATTGGATATGGTAGAGGAAGAAGAGGTGAAAGGCCAGAATGGCTCCCTGTCTGCGTCTGTGACAACCTGAATGCTGAACAAACAGAATGGAACTTAAGGCTTAAAAATTTGTGGAGCAAGATAATGAGGGCAGTTTCCCATTTATCATATTTAATATGCCTGCAGAGCATCCAAATAGCAATATCCAGTAGAGATTATCATGCGTAAGGCAGAGGCCCAGAGGCAAGACCTTAAGTGGAAATACAGACTTGGGAAGGGTTGGGGAGATCACAACAGTGGGTCAGGTCATCCTGAGGGTTTGGGGGTGGTGTGGAGGGGAAAGCTGAACATTTCAATGAAGCCCTGGGTGAAGGCTAGCATCTAACTGGTACACAAAGAAAGGGAAGTCTGCAAAGGAGCCTGAGAAGAAATCAGAACAGGGGGTAATTCAGGAGAGTATGGAGTCCTGCTCAATGGTCCACATTTGGGACCAAATGTGATGATGACTTGTTTACTCTATGCATTCTTTGGGTTTGGTAGTTCCAGTTACACATTAGAAAATAAATTGTTTCCTATATAAGCAGTTCCTTTCTTTTCTAGACAGCTGTAACAGTTTAGTTGTGCTTCTCTTTATTTTTATTAATTTCTATCTTGATTTTCTTTTTCCATTTTGTGTTTTCTTTTTAGTCAATTTCTTGAGGATAGGAATCATGATTTGTTCATCTTTGAATTATGAATTATGCTGGTATTAGTGAATGACTAATCGATACTAGTTTAGACATCAACATTATACACCATTTTTCTGGAAACATTATAAGCGACAATGCCTATTTTTCTGTCTTTTAAGACAGAACATTCTGAACATAGTGCAGCCTTCAGTCAGAACCTCTGTTATACAGATACATTAAAATGACTGCACTGTAGTTGGTGATTCAGCCTCCTCTAGACTTGTTTACCTTGAATGAAAAATAATAGAACACTAGATGGCAAGATTAATAATGGTCAGATTTTTAAAATTCGAAGGTAATCATCCTGACATGCAAGTTTTATTATGCATACAGGTTTTGTTTGTGTAAAACCTGTATCATTTCTTGATAGCTCATGTGATGTTCTTAAATTTAGTTGAATAGAGGTAGAGAAAGGAGATGAGATCAAAGTTGGGGTCAGAAGTCTTTTTATGCCTCAGGTTGTGAAAACATAGACGAACAATTTTTTTTTTTTTGTAATTTTCTAAACTTACGATGGCTACATCTGTAACTAACAGCTAACCTGTGAGTTTTAAGCAAGATAATAGGTGGCTTTCACCTTTGTGTCAGGTGCATAATATTTTGTTATTTGTATAATGTTGGCCATCATCACAATTTTTAGTAAGTGGTAAAATTCTCTTTTTCAAAGGATTTTGGAAACTAGAAGACAAATATTCTGTCTATTGTGAGAATAAATATCCATAATGCTAAAGTAAGATAAACATTGATCTTATGCTTACACAGGATTTAGTGTGATTTTTTTTTTGATCCAGTTTAAAGCTTGGATAAGGATTTAAAATAATCAACCTGTTATTAACACTTTGGCAAGTAGACTTCATGAAAACTGCAATACTTGGATTTTTAAGTTCTGTATCTCAAGACTGCATCTAAATGCATAAACTGATTGTTAAACATGGAGCTCTTGAAATTGGACCATTTCCTGAGTGTAAGGATTCTGAATGTAAACAAACAAACCCCATGTTATGTTGTCTGCTTCTTTCAGACTATTTTGGCCAAAATCAAAGTGTTATGATTACTTATATCAGGAAGCAGAAGCTCTTCTGAAAAATTTTCCAATTCAAGCTACAATTTCATTTTATGAAGATTCTGATAGCGAAGATGAAATTGAGGAGCTGACCTGTGAAAATTAATCTGATTAATAACTTTTGAAGACATTCAAAGCTTGTAGAATTTAAATTTAGTGTATAAATGTATCATAATCCTTTTAAAGTAATTTATTTGTATATACATTATTAATAAAATGAAATATTTTGTAATTAATATAGTAGTTTGGCCTTTTTTAAAAATCCCTACACTAGAACTAAACATTAGAATTTAAAATAGGTGCCATTTACAAATGTCTCTGTTATTTGGAACTTACAAGGGATGAGTTTGTTCTTTTCATTAAGTTATAAATTTATCTTTAGTTATAATTTTGCAAAGAAATAATTAAATATTATTTTATAATAATTAAATATTATTTCTTTGCAATATTTAATTTTTAACTATGAATCTTATAACATTTTCTATTTCTCATCTCAATTGGATGTTGTAGCTATAAATTAATATTCTTTTTATTTAGTTTTTTTTATTGTTGGATTCATTGAGGGTACAAGAAACCATGTTACACTGATTGCATTTGTTGGGTAAAGTCCCTCTTACAATCATGTTACTAATCACCCATTTATTATCATGGGTTTGCTAGCAGATACTAAAAAACCCATTAAATCATTATCTATAATTGAGAAAGGAAACAGTCTTAGGGCTCTCACATTTTAGGAGTTTTAAATAAATGAGTAAAGTAACTCTCACTTTAATATTCCTCTGCTGTCCTTAAATCCAGTTGTAAAATAGTATGGATATTTAATCCTTACTGTACTACATTAAGGGATCCCTGAAATTAAAACAAAATATTTAAATAAAACAATATGTTTATTGTTTACATAAATTTAAAACAAATGGAGCTTAACGAGCAGAATTTGATAGTATTTTCCATTTCTGTACAAATGGGAGCTAAGAAATTTTGCAGATATGGAATATATTTCAACATTACTCATTTTCCTTTGCTCTTATTTCCTACTCTACATATTCTCATGTAAAATTTTTTCATAAGAAGTGAAGTTAATTTTCAATGATTGATTTTTCTTATGTAGATGCAGAATAATACATTATCACTTAATGGTAGAAAACAGGAACAGTTTGCAATGCCAAGATAATATAGTAAACTATGATCAGACATTTTTTTAGCTCAAATACAATCATCTCACAATAAGCATTTTAATTGCAAATAAAAATATTATAATATTATTCTAAAATGATAATGGGTAAAGGTGAAGGTCAGAGGTGGTTATCTAGTTGGAAATGCCTCCTACTTGAGTGGCTACATATATTCACACACTTTTTCTTCTAACATAAAAGATACTAACCAACTTTGCTTTGTAGGCACTTTAAGATCCAGGTAATTAAGTAGAGAAAGTTAAAACCATGCCAATGTGTTGAGTTAGGAAAAGTTAGAAATGAAAGGCCGATGGGGGGATTATTTAGAACTATGTTTTTTTCTCCTGAAAACTTTCTCAGATTCTACTCTCTGGATCTGTGCATTCCCCATGGGACATGTGAAGAAATGCCAGCAGAGTGCCAGTCTGGACCTTGAACACTGGGTGCTGGTCTTTACCTGCCTGGTGTCTGTCCTTACCTGGTTAACATGTTGAAATAGTACAAAGGGCCAACGACGTTTGAGGGCCTACTGTTAACCAGACACTGCGTTGTGCATTTCACATACTTATCTTTTAATCCTAACTAAAACCTAAGCCTTCTGTGCAGATAGGGAAAATGAGACTTTGAGATACCAAAGCCACAAGCTCCGTCACTGAGCGCAGGGATGGCGTCCAAACCACAGCTGCCCCTCCCTCCGGCCCAGCGGTCAGGGGTGGGCTGCGCCAGGGCGCACTCCGCGTCTCCCGGGGAGAGGTCACACGCGGAGGAGGGTTTCTAACTCCCCTAGGAAGGGGACTTCACTAAACGGAGCCTTTTCCTCAGCTGTCAGTAGTCAGCCAGGGGATTAAAGGCGGCTACTGGCCTCGGATACCCTCGCTGTCAACCGCGAGCAGCTCTTTCTATACGGCCTGGGCTTTGCAGGAGAACGTTTCTGGGAAGCCACGATGCTTTAAGCCGTAATGTACCATACGTGCAGTAGTGTCATGGCGCTGCTTAGCAAGGGACAGACGCTGGCGTTCTTGGTTAACAGACTGCAGAAACGCATTCTCGGCGTGGTCAGCACCAGGGCTCGGTGAACAGCTTCGCTCTTGATCCCGCCGCCGGATACTCACTCCGCCCGGGGCTAAAGCGCGGCCCACTGAGCACGCGCGGCTCCCTCGTCCCGCCCCCGCCGGCGCGCGCAGCGTCCTGTTGGCTCCGCCCCCGCGGCGCGATGCGTCAGGGCGCGCCTCCCCCGCGGCGACCCCGGAAGTGGGTCGGGGGCTCGGCCTCTGCCGGCCCCGGAGCGGGAGCCGGAGGTGCTGGCGGGAGAGGGGTCCGGGGCGACCCGGGGCAGGGCCTGCCTGGGGGTTCAGGATGCTGAACGCCCCTTCCCAGTCCTTCCCGGCCCCCGGCTCGCAGCAGCGCGTCGCCCCCGGGGGCCGCAGCAAGGTAAGCGGAGTCCCGCCGGGCTCGCCGCGCCGCCGGGTCCGCGCTCCCTGGCCGTCTGGTCGACCTGCGCTCGGGGCCGCCTCCCCCCTCCGCGCTCCGTCTTACTCGCCCGATTCCTGCCCGTCGGTCAGCGTGTCCTCCAGGGCCGTCCGTGTGGCCGGCTCGCCTGGCGCCCGCCGCCCGTCCGACCCGCCGTCGGCGCCCCCTGCGCCCGTCCTCGCGGCCTCGGTCCCTCGCCGGCCCGGGCGCTGTCCTGGACCGGGGCTTCCCCGCAGGAAAGGCGACCGCCGTGCCAGGGTGGGGACTTGGGGGCCGGAGCGGGTGGAGTGTTTCATCGCCGCCTTTCCTGCTGGTTCCCCCTGCTGACTTTGAAGCCAGCGTAAAACTCCTTTTGACTTATTGAGCATAGTCACTGTTAGCAACAGGTGGAATGCTGTGAAGAATGCATTTTACGTTTGCGAAGTTTAATAAAAACCGCGTCTTGTGTTCACTGCAGCCTGAGTGTTGCTTGCTTCCGTTAGTAGCTAGTTCCTCATCCTGTGACCACGTCTTCATGTTTTGTTTTGGAGACTTGCACCTACTTGGGCCGCTCTTTCTTCATTTGGGACCTTCACGAACTTTCTTGTTTTTCTTTACTTAGACCTGGAGTTCCGATCCTAGATAAGAATATGGGTTCAGGAATCTGTAGCTGTCATTAGCTTTCCAGAGGTCTGTGACCTCAAATATGATAACAATGTCTGAGATTCATTAAGTCCTCCTGAGAAACCTGTATACTCTTAGTGCTTTACATGGATTGACTCATTTAATTGTCACAGTGATCCTGTGAAGTGGACGCTTTTATTAAATTCATTAGATCATATAGGCTTCTTGCAGTGTGGTTCTGTTGTGAAATGTCATTTATTAATAGGTTTCTCTTTCAGCCATCCAGTTGTTTGTCTTCTCTCTGCTACTTGACCTGGTTCTTAAAGACACATACTTTACTGTGCAGTGTAGACTCTCCCACGAGAATCTCTGAATTAGAATATGACTTGCTGCTCTCGCCATTAACATGACCACCTGTGTTCTCAGCATCCATTTAAAGGCGAAAATAGAGAGGTAAAGACAAAAAGTCACACAGGTGGTGATGGCAAAGGCGAATCTTTGGGTACAAAAAGACAATGAAATAAGGTTATTGTGCAATTAAGAAAAGACATCATTCTTTTATATTTCCTGTTCTTTGTGAAACAAGGTAATTTTTTGAACATGTTAGAAACTGAGCTAGGATTGGGTGAAGTGGGTAGAGGTGGAGAAAACGGTACCTGGTTGGGAGATGGATTATTATATAGCAGGTCCTCGAATAAGGTTTTGTTCTAATGTTGATGAGGAGAAGTCATTTGCCAGCAGGGTCCACTGTCTGTGGTGTCTGTGCCTTCTCCCCAGGCCTGCGTGGGTTGTGTCTGGGTACTTCAGTTTCTTCCCATGTCCCTGTGATGTGCACCTTAGTTGTGTCCCAGTGACCCCAGTCTGAGTCAGAGCATGTGTGCGCTCTGTGACAGAATGGCGTCCTATCCAGGCTGGGTTCCTGCCTTGGGTTCTGAGCTAGGGGGATGGGTTCCAGCCACCCATGACCCTGAACTGGAATAATTGAATAAATAATTGTGTTGTTCTCATTAATCTTTAAGGTATGCATAATGCACATTTATTTCAGTGCTTAATGTTAGAAGCATTTTGGTCTTTATTTAGCATTTGGTGATGTTTTTGTGACCAGAAGTGTGCAATAGGAATTTAATTCTTGTCCTAGCAGCTGGCCTGCAGTGAAATCAGCTCACTTAAAGACTCACTTTCTAAGAAGCTGTGGACTGCATTGTGTGTGGGGTTATTCTCATTGTTCAAAAGCAGAGACTGAAGTGAGAAAGACCCAGGTTCTTTCCCCAAATCTCCCATTAATCTCTTTGAGTCTGTTTCTTGACGTGATAGCGCGCTCAATTTACAGAGTTGTCATAGGCTTCAGTGAGATAATGTTTCTCTTCGCACACCTTGGAGGATTGGCAAACTCTCAGTAGATGCTGCTTGCCCTGAGACCACCTCACAGATTTGTGTGCAGAGGTCTGTGATAGCTTTATTACTTCTACTAACACTAATGAAGTATTCACTGAGAATCAGTACAGAGGATGTGGTCTCTGATTTCAAGGATTTCAGTGTCATAGGCCGCACACTCGGTTATAATGTCATAAGTACTCCAGCAGACGTTACGGCCACTAAGCAGTTGGGCTGAGAAGCCTTCCCCAGGAAATCTTGGTGTTAGAGGGGAGACTGATCCAGGCGGAGGGAACAGCCCTGAGATTGCTTGAATTCACTTTCCTTTTGGCTAGAGCATAAAAGAGAAGGTGCAAAAGTGGCAGTAGGGAAGGGGGAGCCCCGTGGCACACCACCAGGAGGCCTGGAGTCAGGGTCACAGGGCGACTTGGGGAGCCACTGGAGGAGGGAGGCCATGGTTGCTTTGTGTTTCCGGAAGATGAGCTGTTCTGTGGCTCAGGCCTGATTCTGTTTTGGTTTGGGGGATCATTTCTCACTTCATTGGGACTAAGAGTCCTGATTTTGGTGACGGTCAGAATGGATGTTGTAGATGGGTAGGATGGGTAAGATTGAAAAGGAAACAGGCCTGGGAACTTGGTAACCTTGGGGGTAAATGGTGGATAAAATAAGCATGACTCAGGCGAGGGAGACGAATGTGCGTTTTTGAGTGTGCCTGCTTCTACATTGAACATTCTTCTGGGACTGTGTCACAGAGGAGTTAGACAAGTGTAGACAGTTCCATAGAAATGTCTGGAAAAATTTCCACTAGTTTGTCTTGAGAAGTTAAAATCCCAATAATACTTTTTATCTGAAAGCCTTGAAACCAAACAAAATAAAACCTTCACACATGTTGCTATTAACTTCTCTAGGCAGGGATTGGCAAACTTTTCCTGCAAAGGGACAGAGAGTCAATACTTTTGACTGTCAACTCTTTGTAAGGGTGCAGGCTTTTTACCAGCACGTATAGAAACAATTCTACGCTCGTGGGCTATATGTGGGTGATTATGAAAGTTTTCAGATACACATGAATCAGAAAACATAAAATATGCACAGATGGAAACAAATGAATCCCTCCCAGCAGCACAATGTGCTGAGCAAGTTGAAACTTGCACGGGTGAATCAGAGAGGACGCTGTTGATTCAGTTTCTTGGAAGTCAAATAATGGACCATAACAGTCTGTCTCAAAACTTTTGTAGTGACCTACTAAATGATATCCCAATAAAGCATGACAGGTATTTATATAGCATTTATATTGTGTTAGGTATTACTGGTAATCTAGAGGTGATTTAAAGTATATGGGAGGATACACATAGGCTCTGTGCAAATACTATGCCTTTTTATGTCAAGGACTTGGGCATCTATAGATCTTGGTGTCCTGAGGGGTGATTGCTATGAAGCATGGTGATAAAAATCTGCATGACAGAATTTCTAAGTCCAACCTTGCAGCCCCAGTATTTTACATATTAGTCTAATAAATAATTCAAATACAGCAATAACAAATTTGACAGCCTTCTAAAGCTGTAAGAGGATTTGCAGAATTATAAAACTTGAATTTTACTATCTTTTAAATGGGATTGAGAGTAATGAAGTAGCCTGAGGACAAGAGAAGCAGCCAACTTTTAGAAGCCAAATCCTGTTCTCCCTTCTTCCTTAGGTACCTTTGAAACAGGGCAGAAGTCTTATGGATTGGATTCGACTGACCAAAAGTGGAAAGGATTTAACAGGACTGCAAGGCAGGTTAATAGAAGTAACTGAAGAAGAACTTAAAAAGCACAGCAGGAAAGATGACTGTTGGATCTGCATAAGAGGTAGGTGGTTTGCACAAAATACTCTGAAAGATTTTGCTGGGCCTCCCAGTCACAATGCTGCGTAACCCCACATGGTATTTGGTAATATGATTCATAATCAGATAACAGAATTAGGCCTTGGATAATGAATAATTCTGATATTGAATAGTATTTCTTCCTTCAGTAACCGCTGCATTCTGATACAGGAAGGAGAGAACTTCTGAAATGAAAAGATTTTTCTAGTATCCTTTCTAGCATTGCTTTGGAGGGAGTCAATGTAGTGCTGTAGAATTACTCGGTAATACCAGGTTATGTAGAGGAACTTTCTATCGCAGAGTGTTGTGACACAATTCTGTTAGAAAAAGCGTCTCTGTGAAGTAACCCTGGAAGTCCTGCATTAAGGCCACACGCTCAGTTCTCACAGTGGTTTCTCGTTAGGTGATGTAAGTCTCTTAGCAGTATTAGGTATCTGACTTTTTTGAGCTTATAGTAAATAAGCTCCAATAGAAATGAGTGTGTTGGAGATGAGCAGAAAGACAGTATAGTGGTTCTAAGGGAGCCTCAGAGCGGCCAGCGACCCAGCGTGGAGGAGGGCAGCCGTTAGAAGGGCAGGTGTGAAGCTGTGACGGATGTCTGCGTGTGGCCAGATGTGTCCTGAACGGGACGTATTGTTCATTATTTTTGCTCACACTGCAATTGTGATTTCTCATTGTGTGATTTTGGTTTGTTGTCAGTAGATCCTGATTACATTATCACTTGTGTTGGGACAGGGACCCTGTCAGTCTTTCTTACAGCTCTGTCCTTGGTGCCTGGCACACAGAGGCCCTCGGTACGTGTTTAATCAGCATGAAGTTTGGTTACTTGAAGCGGGTGGTGGTTGTCACGGTGGATTAGTGATGTGTTCCACAAAAAACATAGATGATGTGTTAGTTTCCTGTGGATGGTAATAAAGTGCCGTTGATTGATGGTGAAACAACAGAAGTGGTTTCATGGCTCTATAGGCTACAAGCCTGGGTTCAAGGTGCTAGGAGAGGAAGATTCTGAGGAAGAATCTTCGGGCCTGCTGCCCAGCTTGTGTGGTTTGCGGGTGTCCTGGGAGGCCCTTGGCTTGCGGAACGTACACCAGTGTCTGCCCATCTGGGCCAGAGGTCCTGTTGCTGTGGATGTGTCGTGTTGGGTCAGGGCCTCCCGTTCTGGCCTTCCTCTACTGTGACCTAATCTCGTTGACATCTGCAGCAACTCCCTGTTGAGCAAAGTCATATCCTGAGCTGCTGGTGGGGAGGACTTAAACCTGTGAATTTTGGCTGGGGGGACATGAGTCAGCCCATAATAGACACAATTAGAGTGTAAAGTTTTTAATGGCAAAGGATATGGAAACATGAGTGTGGGATGACACAGCTCCCTTCAAGACAGAACAGCTGCTCAGCTCCCCAGAGTTCTGCAGGAACAGAGGAATGTGGGCTGTACCAAGAACCTGGGATGAGGATTTTTGCCAGGTATAAAAAGCTTCTTTTGCCTTTTTATAGGTTTGCCTTTTTGTGGAGATGGTTTTTCTTTTTGGTTGATTGGCGGGTTTGAAGACCCTCCTTTTCATCCCCTCATGCTGTCTGCCTTTTACTAGGTGCAAGGAACTGGTATAAAATGACCTCCCCACCAAGCCTGAAGTTGGGGTCAGTTTCCCAAGAACATCTCTTGGCTGGCCCGGGCTGCAGGCCTGCACTCGGCCTCTGCGGCAGGAAGCCACTTCTGTAGACATACGATGACAGGAAACCATCATGTCCTAGTGAAGTTAGAAATAAATGAGGCATTTTTAGAATACAGTTGTATGTTATTCATTTGATGTATTGGTGAGGATAAGGGATTGTGTCATTGGGTCACTGTGTTTGAAAAGTAACAGGTCAAGTGTCCCTTATTGAAATACGTGGGATCAGAAGTGTTTGGATTTCAGACTTTTTCAAATCTTTAATGGGTGACCTTCCCAAACCTGAAAATCCAGAATCCACAATGTCTCAGTGAGCGTTTTCTTTGAGTCACATTTGTGTTCCAGAGGTTCAGACTTTAGACCGGTTTGATAAAAATGGTTGCTAGGCAGCAGGCTGAGTGATGTCAGATGGAAGGGAGGAGTTGGAGCCGAGCAGGTCTGGGGTGCTATTGTTAGGAACACAAGCTGGGGAGGGGGACTGCATTTTAGCCCCGTCTGTGAGGAGGCACAGCCTGGAGGGGAGAGCCCGGACTGAGGTCGGACACAGAAGAGCTGGGGGCACTTGGAGAGTAAGGAGGAAGCCTGGATTGTGAGGGAGCTTGAGAGCCAGACTGTTCCCCTGGAAGGCAGTGTGTGTGTGGAGGAGATTGGAGTGTGGGGTTCACAGCGTGCCTGGGAAAGGTGCAGGAAACTGAGATTGGGCGAGGTTGGCATGCAATCAGGTGGGACTGGGTGAGCCAGGTGTTGACAGAGGCAGTGGGAAGTAGGATGCGTGTGAGGAAAACAGACTACGGGAACGCCTAACACTATCCCCAATGAGACTAAAATAAAATACACGACTGAGTATTACTGTCTTTTTGTATACCTGTTCTAAGTTAAAATATTAAAATATTGCTGTCTCCTCTGCTCAGCACTGCCCACTTGCCTTTTCCTCCTATTAAACTGATAGTTTTAGTGGGGGAATGTGTGCCCACTTTAGCCTCAAAGCTCAGAGATCACGTTTGGACCCAAGGTTTAGTCAGAACTGCAGGGAAGCACATTCTCAACGTGTCAGTTTTCTTTTCTTTTTAAGTATTAAATTCTTCATTTTCCAATAATTGCCCCATTTTCAGATCAGGTCTGAATTCAGCTGATCAGAAGGAAAGAGACACAGTGAATGTCTTCAAGAAATCTTAGAAAATGTACAGCATACGTGGTGTGGGTTTTTATGACTGATATTGGAGGCTGCTTTTCTTCCTGGGTGTGTGGCAGCATTTCTGTTTCAGGTTCAGGCGAGCTGAGCTGGTCATGTATCTAAAGATGAGGGTAGGACTAGCAGGGTGCTGCCTGCGTGGCTGGGCCCAGGCTGTAAAATGGACAAGCTGTAAAGTGCAGGCGTTGGTCTGGCCTGATCTCTAAGACAGATATACAGTGTTCCTGATTTGTCCATTTAATGTTCACTGTCTGCTGTAAAGCGAGTGCTCCCTGTGATGGGGAAGGAGTTTATTGGAAGGTTGAAGGAATGTGTCGGGGGAATGGATATTGGTTCTTAAACCTTTGTGGAAGTCACCATTAACTCATGCTTTTGTAAATTTCTGCCTTCTATGCTGTTTCTTCCTTTTTCAAGAATTAAGGATGATTTACAGACACATGAAGCTTTGAGCAGAAGTCTGCAATGCTCATCCCGAGAGCTATGAGGGCCTCAGTCAGGCTCCCTGTGGGGGACGGTCTGATCTGAGGAAGCGTGAGTGCTGGTGAAGGTCTGATCGGAGGAAGCAGTGAGTGCCAGTAACTGGTCTGATTGGAGGAAGCAGTGAGTGCAGTGAAGGTCTGATTGGAGGAAGCAGTGAGTGCGGTGAAGGTCTGATCGGAGGAAGCAGTGAGTGCAGTGAAGGTCTGATTGGAGGAAGCAGTGAGTGCAGTGAAGGTCTGATTGGAGGAAGCAGTGAGTGCAGTGAAGGTCTGATTGGAGGAAGCAGTGAGTGCCAGTAACTGGTCTGATCAGAGGAAGCAGTGAGTGCGGTGAAGGTCTGATTGGAGGAAACAGTGAGTGCCAGTAACTGGTCTGATCAGAGGAAGCAGTGAGTGCCGGTGAAGGTCTGATTGGAGGAAACAGTGAGTGCCAGTAACTGGTCTGATCAGAGGAAGCAGTGAGTGCCGGTGAAGGTCTGATTGGA
>CAUYON010042977.1:0-13700 GCA_963573935.1 Arctocebus calabarensis | reverse complement strand
GGGAGCACCTGAGGCCATGTCACTTTGCTTTGGTTGGGGAGGTCGGTACCCCTCCAGTAGTAATGATATTCTTAATGAATCAAGAAAAATTAAGAAGTCATTAACAAATAAAAGCTAAGAGAACTTATTCAGGATAATTATAGATGGATGAAGGTAAAGTGATGGAAGAGAATGGCTTCTGTATTTTATTCAAACTAGGTAAGTCAAAAGGGAACTATAAATATATACAGTTAATTAAATCACTGAAAAGTAGGGGGAAAAGAGATAAAAACAAGAGAACAAAGAGGAAACAAAAAATAAAAGGCATACTTAAGCCATACTAATTAATAATTATATTAAACGTAAATGGCATAAATACACCAATATAAAAGAGGTAGAAAAAGTGATAAAGGTAATAATGACTAAACTCTATAAAAAGAATAAAGCTTGGCTCAGTGCCCATAGCTCAGTGGTTAGGGGGTTGGTGCATTTTAACCTGGTTAGGGCCTGCTAAACAACAATGACAACGATAACAAAAAAATAGCTGGGCTCTGTTGTGGGCACCTGTAGTCCCAGCTACTTGGGAGGCTGAGGCAAGAGAATCACTTAAGCTCAAGAGTTTGAGGTTGCTATGAGCTGTGATGCCCTGGCATTCTACTGAGGGCAACATAGTGAGACTGTGTCTCAAAAAAAAAAAAAAAAAGAGAGAAGAAGAAGAAGAAGAATAGCCAAATAGCATAATGACATAGGTAGGCTCTAACTAAATGAATGGAAAAAATGTCCTGTGCAAACATTAATGATATGCTTACAGTTGCTTAAATGATAACAATTGGGTGTAAATTCAGTGTGAGACCATTAGGCCAAAAACTAGAATATACTGATGAAAGAAATCAAAAATCAATATAAGTAGACTAACCATGTTTATGAATAAAAGGATTCAATATAATAATAATGTCAATGCTCCCCAAGTTAAATGCTGCTTTAATGTAAATTCTTTAAAAATTCCAGCCAGAATTTTTGTAGGTATAGATAAGATAAATTTTTTTATAAGGAACCAGAGGCTCTTGGCTTGGTGCTCATAGCTCAGTGGTTGACACTGGCCACATACACCAGGGCTGGCGGGTTCTAACCCAGCCCAGGCCAGCTAAACAACAACAAATACAATAAAAAAAAAGAAAAAGACAGGCGTTGTGGTGGGCGCCTGTAGTCCCAGCTACTTGGGAGGCTGAGGTGAGAGAATTGCTTAAGTCTGGAAGTTTGAGGTTGCTGTGAGCTGTGACACTGCAGCACCCCACTGAGGGTGACAAAGTTAGACAGTCTCAAAAAAAAAAATAGGCTCTTAAGTAGCTAGAACACTTGTTTCTGTCTTAAATTAAAGTGAGAATTGAGAAAAAATTAAAGAAGGAAGAGCCTGGGAAATGATGTGTGTATGATGGAAACAAGTGGCAGTTAGATGCACAAACTAAATTTAACCAAAAGTTGTCTTACATATTTGTGTGCAATAGTCTCAATGTTATAACTACAACTAATAAAAAAAATGAACGCCTGTGACGAAAAAATACATTCTTCTTGTGGATAACAAATTATGATATCAAGATACGTTTTAAATTATTTATACTCCAGAAATCCTACAATCTGAAGCCTTGGTGTTTCACTACATTTACTGTTTTAAAGGTATTTAAAAACCTTATGGCAACACTTTATTTACTTTCTAGACAGAAAAGACAACAGAACTTTGAAGACCCAATATTTGAATATTCAGAGGGAAGGATGATAAAAACAAAGAAAAGAATGTTTGACTTTTATGCTCACAACAATAAAATTCAGAGAAAGTAACTGCTTCATTTTCCTCTGCTATGAAAAATGCATTTTTAACCCCAAGAAGGGTTTTACGTTAGAAATGATTCCTTCAAAATTCCTCAGATGAACAGATTTTATGAGCCTTAACAAGCAGTCTTTATTTATGTTGCATACAACTAATCAGTGTTATAAAATATTACGCATGATGGGGTTTCATGGTGACCAGACCTGGCACGAAGCTGTTGAAACATTCATTTGGGCAAACAGAGATTTGAAGGCAGAAACTTTACTAAGCCCAAACTGCTAAAGGGAAAAATAGTTGCATAAGTTTCAGTTCTAACTTGAAACACTCCCAAGAGAATTCTTAATGCTTTCATTAGAAGGGAGGGAGGCTGAAACCCCCCTGAAAAACACACTGGAGCCAAAAGCTGCAGAAGAATCCCCTAATAAGTTATTAATTCCCCTGCAGGGCTTAAGAAGTTTGATGATAACACTAAATCCCACACAAGATTCTCTTCACCAGGGGATACCAGCGTAAAAACAAAGCACTGCCACTCTCCCACGACATCAATAAATCTCATGCAGAAGCCGCTGCCTCTGGCACAGGGGCTCAACCCCTTGGCTGGCTGTGGCTTCCTCTCCCCTCCTCTGGCTCGCCTTTGTTTTTCCATTGCCTCAGACCATGGATTACTGTTCTTTCTCGAATCCAGAAAAAAGTACACATATATGTCTGGTTGCTCATCGATTGATTTATTACTAATCTTTTCGCCAAGAGGCATGAGAGACTGTAAAATCCAGGTGTACATTTTCTTCCATGATCCGAATTGTCTAAAAAAGTACAGAACGAAATTCACATAAAAATATTGCAGAATACCATCAGGTCTCAGCTTGCCATGTTTATTTCTGTAGCAACAGAAAATGTGAGATGCTTTCAGCCAAAGTTATTTTTAAAGCTATTTTTGGAAAAGAATAAAATCCAATGTTTGGAACGTGTTAAATGCTCTCTCTTAAAAACATGCCACCATTTAGACTACAAGAATCAGTGTTACTCCGTGGGACCAGCCTGTACTCATTAAAAAACAATGCATATTCATCATTTCATGCTTATACAATATGAATTAAGCAAAGCGACAAGGCAGGTCTGGAATAGCAGCCCGCGGGCTGATTCTGCCATTGCTAAATGAATGTGAGCTAGCTTTTATTTTTTCCTCATTTTGTAGTATTAAATGTTATAAAGAAAAAATTCCCAAAACTAAATATGCCTCTATTTAATGATTCCTACTAGAAGCTGATCATTTAAAGGGTCTGCTTCACTAGATTTTTCTCAAAACAGCTTATACACACACATATCTACCTATCAACACAAGTATATGTCACAACATATGCTTCCGTACATGGAACCGTTACACATAAGTAACACATTTGATCCACTAATAGATATTTATGAACTGCTGTTTCATTTCTTGCATCTGATAAATTAAAAACCAAATAACCCAACTTATGTGCACTGTGGCACTGTGTTTGTACGAGATAGTGACAGCATCCTCGTGGGAATTAGAGTTCAGAGGAGTCAAGGACTTACTCTGAGGAGAGAAGAATGAAAATCAGTGAAACTTTGGGGAGGAGGTAATATTTGAATTTGACTTTCAAGGGGCCTGAAATTCAGTCAAATTTTGGTTGCGGTTATAGTAGACATAGAGTAGAAAACAAGTGTTATGTGGTAATTTGGGCACACAACTATATCTAATTTTATTTCAGATAAAATTTCCATTACTATTTCAAATAGTTTCATGACTGACTTTTTTTTTATTAAGTCATTTGTACACAGATCATGAATACACTTGTGCCATTATGGGATTCGATGTGATGATTATTTGTACAAATTGGAGTGCTTACACGCTACTAATCAACATAGCCTTCACCTCATTTACCCAATTACAGCGTTAAGACATTTGTGTTCTACACCTGATAGATCCAACTCGTACTTGCAGCATGCTCCATAGGTGTGGTCCCCTACTAACCCTCCCTCTATCGACCCACCTTCTCCCTTCCTCTCTCCCTCCTCTTCCCTCCTTCATCCTAGGTTATAGTTGTGTTTCATTTTTCATGTGCAAGTGTGACTTATTATAAATTGACTGACTTTTTTAAACACTTTTAAATTGTTGGTTAAACCGCGAACAGGCTGTGGAGCAGTCTGTAGGGGACGCTTCCCAGGTGCCCCAGCCAAGCCTGCCTGGAAGGACCTCACAGCCTGAGGCTGCTCTGATACCCCGTGGGGCTCGGGGGCATTTCTCCCCAGCCTGGACACCTTCCAGCGGTGATGAGCCTGCAGGACATGCCACAGCAGCACCCCCACGGAATAGACAACCCCAAGTGGCGCTGAAGGTCCGGGGCTCTGCCTCTGCCTGTCCCGCACCTGCTGTTACTCCCACCGAATCTCTCAGACCCCAGATCCCACCCAGCACCTGCTGCCCACCGTCCTGACCCGCAGTGTGCACGGCAGTGAGAAACACATTGAAACCAACGTAAAAATAATAGGACACGAGAACCACGTAACCCCAGACCACAGACTGGGGGCCCCTTGGGAGGTCACATCACTACTAATTTATAGCAGGTGAAATGCTAGAAAAATTAATCAGACAGGTAACTTTGGAAAAGAAATCTCCCTTTATATTTGATTAGGGAACAAAACACCCAAAGCAAGAGAAATAGTCAAGCAAATGTGTTTGATATCAAATATAATGCCAAAAGACCAATGTCTGTGGGGAAAGTAACACTGGAAGCAGAGTATCAAGAGTGTGATGTCAAAGGTAGAGGGTCATGTACATGGGATTCTTACATAGCCACCAAACTGTCAGACACAAATGATGGCTTGAAAAATATTGTTTTTAAATATTGTTGCTCGAGATCTCTAAAATGAATAGTGTAATGATCATCTACGTATCACACCCAGCTTGGTCGTGTTGACTATTCCCTACTGCAGTGACCGTGTATCGTAATGAAACACGATGCAACTCTCTTGTTCTTCTGTCTCTTCATTTCTACACTTCTGATTTATAAAAATGAGAAAACATTATACAGTCCTAATTTTTGTGAGCCTTTCACCAATAATATCCCCTTTTTACAGAGCTCATCTTATCCCACATTTGGCATTTTTCAATCTCATCATGTTTTTAGACATTAACTATATGTGTATTTATAACCCCCCAAATAAATACTATATGATCTATCTAATATTTTTGGCACCAAAAAAATACAAATTCTAGGTCATATAAAAGTCTCACTTTTAAGGGACCAAAGTCCGTCTCACACGGTTAATCTTACTGACTCTCACGGTGGTGCATAACTTTTTTTTTTTTTTTCAATTTTTTTCCAGGCTTATTCGAAACGTTAAACTTTCGTATTCATCATTTCTCTCTAACCTGGCGGCAGTGTTCCCCTGCCCAGTATTCTCTATTTCTCTCGGCCAATTGGGGTTTCCCTCCAGTTCATTTCCTGTTTTAACCTTGCCTCTTTCCTTTGGCGTATTTGTAAATTTTATGTATTAAGAAGAGTGTTTCTCTGGATTTCAGTTTTGAACTACTTCAAAAAAAAAAAACTGTAAATTGTGTTAAGTGATAGTGATGAGACTGCTTTGCAAACTCAGTGACTTGCCCATTTCTGCCACCCAGATCCAGGTGGCTCTGGGAGATGAAGGAGCTGCCATCAGAGTATCACCCGGGCAAAGCAGAACCTCTACCCAAAATTTGTTCCAGCATATTCACACCAAAAAATCATTTTTACATTGGTTTAGCTATATACAATATCTATAAAATATCTTTTAACTGCTCTTTTGTTTTATTTCTAGCTTTCTAAATATATTTTACTGGCCTATATTTATAACTCCTAGATCCCCTTATCTGTTTTCCTTACTTTGTTCCCAGAGTTACAATATTTTGATTTTAGGAAAATGAAAAGAAGCCAATCATCTACATAAGGATAATAATAGGGGCTCAGTATGTACTATTTGTAAAGATGTAAGACTACTTTTCAACCAAAGTTTCTCCATCCTATTCAAGGCATGAAAGTGTCAGAAAGCTGAAAATGATTAGATTATTACTGATATAAATGGAGGTTTCACGTCAAGAAGTGGGAGACTCCTAAGTAGCTGCCAGAGACACATATGCCACCTCTGGACCAGCTGGAGTCTGAGCCGTGCCTGAGAAAGCCCAGCACGCAGGTGACTCTCCAGCCATTGGCACAGCTGGGCACAGGTTCTCTCGCCATGTGGATCAGTTTGAGCTGCGCAGAGCTGGGGGTGAGGAAGGAAAGAAATAGGGAAATCTTAAATACAAACTGGGACAGGCACCTGCAACAATTCACCAGGCCAGGAAGTGTCCCCAGTGATGGGAAGGAGAGAATGTGGCCTGTATTTGAAGAACACAGCAAGCTTTTATGGAAAACATGAGAGGTTAAGACAGAAGTAAGATTTGAGAGAAAGTGTAAAGCAAGAAAAATTGAGCGACAGAGGAAACTCATGCCCTCCAAGACCCATTCCCACTGTGCTCTCAAGACTCAGGAATCGCCAATGTGAAGGGAATTTAATAGCTCAATATTGTCATGAATACAAAGGCCTGGGTATATTAAAAGCCTGATCATAAGTTTATTTACTAAATGGAAATGATCCATTACAGAACAGCCTTTCCTAGAATAATTTTTTTTTTTTCAGTTTTTGGCTGGGACTGTGTTCGAACCCACCACCTCTGGTACACCCAGCACAGAGGGCTGGTGCCCTACTCCTTGAGCCACAGGTGCCACCCTCTTAGAATAATTTTAAGGAGAGAATAAGGGAAACAATGAAATTGCTTTCTCATTTCATCTCAGGAATCTGTTTGATCACAGCTAAAACTACTTAGTAATGATATCATAAGGTTTATATTATTAAACAAGGTGTTGAAAAATTTTTAATTTTCTTTTTTATTAACTCATTATGTAAATACAAATTAGCAAACTCAGAACAACAAACCTCTACCCATGTTTTAAAATGCCCATGGACTCTCTCATGTAGCACCTGCTATCTGGATTTAGCAGTAAATCTCTTCCCACGTCTTGATTCAGGTTAGAAGAGATATGATAGTTTAAAGGGGCAAAATAACAGGAAATTGAACAAGAATTTGGTCTCTCATAGGGATTTTTTGCTTATGAAAGAAAAGCAAGTATTGGTGGTATGCTTGTTTCTAGCTAGAGAAAATAAGTATAAAGACTTCACAGAGATGGTGCCACCCGTGTTTACTTCTTTTTAGGTAAAAAGCAAACTAAAGAACAAGCAAAAATGGCTTTGTTCAATGTTAGAAGAGTGATGTGTTTGTGACATTGCTTATAATTCAGAATAAAATGTTAATGCGGCATAATTTAAATAATGAATCCAAATGTAAATATATATAATGTGAAAATATTTGCATTTTTCAAAAACTGTAAATACAGGGTATCAAATGAGAAGAAGGCATTTCAGGAAATGAAGATTGCTCAGAGATTGTGGGGAACAGCGCATCCATATTTATATTGTTGTGACAATTAAAGGCAAATGATTCAAATGTAAATTTTCAAAATATTGGCTCAATTTCTGGCTGATATTTTTAAACCAACTATAGTGTATTTTACATGTAACGTAACTATGAATGTACTCACAGAAATATTAGACAAAGGAAACACTATTCAATTATACTCCTTGAAACTAATTTATGAGCTCCTTTGAGAAACATTTTCCTCTTTCTATTTTTTAATTTCAAAATATTAAGGTAGTGCAAATGTTTTTGTTACATGGATAGCTTTTGTAATGCTTATGTCGGGATTTTCAGTTTCCCATCACCAGAATAATGTTCATTGTATCCGATAGGTAGGTTTTTACACCTTCTCACCTCCCACCTGGTCCCCTTCTTAGTTTCCAGTGACATTTACATCTCCCTGTGACCATTTGTACCCATCAATTAACTCTCAAATATTAGAGATGACAGGTATGATTTGTTTTTTCATTCCTGAGATACTTCACTTAAAGTAATGGTTTCCAGTTCCATCCAAGTCACTGCAAAAGGTATCATTTCATGTTTTAATGCCTAAGTAGTACTCCATGACATATGAATAGCACATCTCGTTTATCCACTCATGAACTGATGGGCACTTGGTTTGATTCCACATCTTTGCAACTGTGAATTGTGCTGTAATAAGCATCTGAGTTCAGGTGTCTTTTTGATAAAATGACTTATTTTCCTTTGGGTAGATACTCAGTAGTAAGATTGTGGAATAGAATGGCCTTTTTCTACTTTTAATAAGCCATAAAGGGTAGGTGTACTTTTAGTTCCTTTAGTGTTCTCCAAAGTTCTTTCCAAAAAGGTTGTGTAAGGAACTAAAAATAGACTTACCGTTCAATCCTACAATTCCTGTACTAGGTAAAATCCAGATGACCAAAGATTATTTTACAACAAAAACATTTGCACCAGAATGTTTATTGCAGCCCAATTCATAATAGCCAAGTCATGGAAACAGCCCAAGTGCCCATTGACCTATGAATGGATTAACAAATTGTGATATATGTACATCGTGGAATACTATGCAGCCATAAAAAAGAAGACAACTTCACATCTTTTATGTTTACCTGGATGGAGCTGGAACATATTCTTCTTAGTAAAGTATCACAAGAATGGGGGGGGGAGAAGTATCCAATGTACTCAATACTACTCTTAAATCAATATATAACCACCTACACTCTCATACGAATGGCAAAACATAACTATAGTCCAGAAAGTAGAAGGGAAGAGGAGAGAGAGGGGAGGGGACAGGGGATATGAGAGGAGGGAGGGCATTTGTGGGGACCTCACCTAATGTGCATGATGTAATGGTACATTTCAAAACTATTAAGAAATGAGTATAATTTTGATGGATGCGTTACTTAGTTCAATGTAAACATTTCACATTGTATATCAAAGCAGTACCCTGAACCCCATAAATGCATCAATGTACAAAGTCATGATTTAATAAAAACTAATTAATTAAAAGAAATAACTCATAAACATGTTTGTCCCTATTTTTAACCCAAATCTCAATCTTTTGTTTTCTGTTCTTCATTTCTTTGTGGAATGGGGAATGTTGCTAAGTTTATGTTATGTAATAGACTATATGATATTTTAAACTAGTTATAAGCTCACCCCTTTGTTCCATTTAAATCTAAATAGCTTCAATTTTCTCATTTTTCCCTAGTTCTCAGAATGTTTACTTTCCAACGCTTTAATAAAACCACAGAAGTGACTCATTTCCTGCTAGCCTAGGGCTTAACACTGTTTCCCTCTGGCTATAACAAGCCAAATGTGTGAATAAGCAAAAATGGTGTCTTTCCAGAGAGTAAAAACCTGCCTATACTTTTTTAACATTTCAAAGTCAAATGGGATTCCTTTCTGGGCCTCACACTTTTCTATTCCCATTGGAGAGTTTTTCTAAGAGTGTGTACCCCTTGAATGTCTAAGACTATGTTTGGGGGACAGAACAAGGATATTTTCCTATACTTCAAACTTCACAAATTAACATTTTCCATATACACCTGCTGATGGCCACTCATCTTCCTTCCTATTTTTAACTCATCTTCTAGGTCAAGTCCTCAAATGCACTAAAATCTTAGAAATTAAATGGCATAGGAGAGCCAACCAAAGACCAAGGAAGGTGTGCTCTCTGGTCAGAAAGGTGTAATGTACAGTGTGCCACAACAATGCTCAGTCTCTGTGAGTCAGAATTTTAAAAAAATTTTGGATACAGAATGAAAAGTATAAAAAATATTTTCCTCTTCCCTTCCCTTCCCTTCTTTTCCATCCCTTCCCTTCTCTTCCCTTCCCTTTTCTTTTCTCTTCTTTTAAGACGGGGTCTTCCTCTTCCCAGGCTCACAGCAACCTGAAACTCCTAGGCTCAAGCAATCCTCCTGTCTCAGTCTTCCAAATAGCTGGTACTACAGGTGTGTACCACCATCATGCCCAGCTAATTTTTCTATTTTTTTCTAAAGAAAGGATCTCCAATAAACTGTCTAGTGCAAATGTCCTTAGGATAAAATGATTTTTTTTTTCTTCTGGGCAGATGCCCAGAAGTGGGATTGCAGGATCAAATGGGAGGTCTAGTTTGAGTTCTTTGAGAATTCTACATACTTCCTTCCAAAAAGGTGGTATTGGAGCCCCACCAGCAATGTAAGTGTTCCCTTCTCTCCACATCCACACCAGCATCTGCAGCCTTGAGTCTTTGTGATGTGAGCCATTCTCACTGGGGTCAGGATACCTCAGGGTGGTTTTGATTTGCCTTTCTCTGATTATTAGAAATGATGAGCACTTTTTCACATGCTTGTTAGCCATTCTTCTATCTTCTTTAGAGAAAGTTCTAATCCTCTCACTTACCCATTGATATAAGGGGTTATTGGCTCTTTTTGTTGTTGTTGCTTAATGTGAAGAACATTTGCATTTGTTTGTTGGAGCTCAATTTACAATTGCCAAATTTTGGAAACTACCTAGATGTCCACCAATCCAGGAATGGATTAAGGAGCTGTGATAATGAGCATGGAATATTATTCAGTCACTACAAAAGATGGTAACTTTACATCTTTTGTAGTTATCTGGATGGAGTTGAAATATATTCTTCTTAGTAGAGTGTCACAAGAATAGAGAAGCAAGTATTCAAAGTGTTCAATTCTGATATGAGGACAATTGTTGACTTAGTACATGGTAGGGGGTTCAGGGGAGTGGGGGAGTGGAGACAGGGAAGGAAGGAGAGGGTTGTGGGGTCAGGGTGTGTGACACACCTTTTGGGGATGGAACACTATTATTAGAGGGACTCTACCCCGCAAATGCAAACAGTATAACCTGGATCTTTGTACCCTCAATTTTTGCCCAACTATAAAATAAAATAAAGAAAAGGTCTCACTCTTCCTCAGAATTCCTTTTTCAACCTACTTTCATTGATTCCATCAGAATTTGACTATAGTAGACATCAAATTTAGTAGAATTTTGTGGTTTTCATGGACATATAATCCTAAAATGTGGTTTCATTAGACTTTATGAAGGAAAATGAAATTGTTGAGAAAGGTTGAACTTACATCTTACATAACTGGGACTACAGACAGCTTATTTTGCTTGTTTGTACAGACAAAAGTGTGTGTAAAACCCAATTGTTGGATCAAAGCAGCTGTCTTCAGGTTTTCTTCCTTCCTTAACTGGCCTCACGTCTTCATCAGTATGACTGAGGGGCCATGCTGGGTCGCCTCATGGGGTTGCAGTAGGGGTCCACTGGCTGGCCCTGTGGGGTCGCAGTGGTGCAGAGCCTGTGCCCTGCACGTTTGATCTTGTCTGTGCAAACCTGTGTCTTTTGGGGGTCAGCATCCTTTTTATTCAGTTTTCATCATGCATACTATAAATTGCGTAGAGAATTTTGGCAATTTATTTCTATTCCTATTTATTTTCTATTTCTTTCTTTCTATCCAATATGAAAAATGTTCTGTTTGACTGTGTTTTTGGAGCCTCTTGTCTTCTCAACTCTTCTAACATTTTCTATGAGGCTCTGCATTTGAAGAACCCTCAGTTACTTTGGATCAGGAAACAGAAAATGCAGCCATGACTTGTACAGAACCATAAGACATGCAGCAAAGCAATGGAGAGCTCAAATTGTTAGATTAAAACCATTTAATCTGTCAGGGGGCAGAAAATCTTCAAGGCTGTTGGCGCACTGGACGGTGCCCCTGGTAGGGTCTAGCTCCCCCCATGCCATATCAAGCCAAGGAACAAAGGGCATTCAGCTCTGCAAGTGCGTGCCAATCTTTAATCTTAAATTACATTGGAACTTGAAAATGGGGCAAAGGCGAAGACTAGAAGCAGCCCACAAGTGCCACTCTCAAATCAACAAGAAAAAAATACCCTATGAAAAAGCTGTCCAGTGACATCAACAGAAGTTTTCAAAAATGTATAGACAAATGGCCAAAGAACATATGAAAAATGCTTGATATCACTAATTATCAGGGAAGTGCAAATTAAAATGACAGACCACCTCTTCCCTCTCAGAAATGTCATAATTAAGATACCAGAAAACAGTAGATACTGGCATGGATGCAGAGAGAAAGGAACACTTATATACTGTTGGCAGGACTGCAAATTAGTGCATTCTTTATGGAAAACAGTATGGAAATTCCTCAAAGAAATAAAAGTAGACCTACCTTTCTATCCAGCATTCCCACTACTGGACATCTACACAAAGGAAAAGGCAACATTTTATCAAAAAGACACTTTCACTCAAATTTTTATCACAATTCACAGTTGCAAAGATGTGGAATCAACTTAAGTGTCCAACAATTCATAGTGGATAAAGAAAATGTGGTGTATGCATATACCCACATATGTATCTGTGTATATACACTGTGAAGTTCTACTCAGCCACAAAAAAAGAATGACATAATGTCTTTTGTGGCAACTTGGACTATCTCAGCAATGGAAAAACAAACACTGCCTGTACTTGCTAATAATTGGAAGTTGAATGACAGACTCACAAGTACAAAGGGGTGTTAAGATTATTGGAATCCAAGAAGGGGAATAGGGTGGGAGGGGTGAAGGGTAAACTTACTTGGCTGGCACAGCGATGGATACCCTGAAATCCTGGCTTAAATATTATACAAGTTATCCATGGAGGAAGGGTATTTGGCAGGATCTCACCTAATTTACACAATGCAGCACATTTCAAACAACTAAGAGTAAATTATAAATGTCATACCACAAAAATAAGTAAGTGAGGTGATGGCTATGTTAATTAATTTGATTTAAGCATTTCACGTTATATATTAAATCATAACATTGTACCCCATACATGTATACAAGTTATGATTTAATAAAAATTAAGTAAAAAAAAAAAGATTTAACCTATTAAAAAAATACTGGTACTGCCTTAGTGTTTTGAAATAAAAAAAAATAAGTATGATATAAAACAACAGTCCATGTGTTAGTTTCTCCATTCTTGGAATGTTTCATTTAGAAGAATGGTTCCCAGTTCCATCCAGCTTGTCACCATGTTCCTGGCGGCTGAGTAGTACAGCATGCTGCTCATACACCACGTTTACTGATCCACCTGTGTATTGGTGACACTTAGGTTGTTTCTGTTATGCCCAGTCCTGAGTTCCCAGAGACAACCAAGGAGCCAGTCTTCCGATGCAAAAACAAGAGGGCAGCTTTATTCAAGCGCACGTGCTTGGACCTCCAGAATCTCGGCTCAGCGAGATTAAGCTGAAGGCCCCGTTCTGGGGGGGGAACTTTTTATAGATTCCTGGGGGCAGGTGGGGTTAGTCTTTAGTGTCCTTGGGAGGCTGCAGGATGACGTCTATTTGATAAGCTGAGGGCCTGTGGATAGGCTAAGGGGAGAATCGCCTGATTTCTGAGAAAGTGAAACTTTCTCTTTGTTTGGAGTCAAAACTGTGTTTGGTGTTTGGGGTTGAAACTGTGAAAACAGATTCTTAAGATGGCGTTGGTCTTTGCCAGATGGTGCTGGGTTTTTTTGTTTGTTTGTTTGTTTGTCTTTTTTTTTTTTTATTGTTGGGGATTCATTGAGGGTACAATGAATTGTTACACTGGTTGCATTTGTTAGGAAAAGTCCCTCTTACAATCGTGTTTTGCCCCCAAAAGGTGTGGCACACACCAAGACCCCAAGACCCCACCCCCCTTACTCCTTCCCTCTCTCTGCTCTTCCTTTCCTCACCACTTCCTCATTCTTCCTCTCTCTGCTCTCCCCTTCCTTCATGCCCACCGTGTCAATAATTGTCATTAATTGTCCTCATATCAAACTTGAGTACATGGGATTCATGCTTCTCCATTCTTGAGATGCTTTACTAAGAATAATGTGTTCCACTTCCATCCAGGTTAATACAAAGGCTGTAAAGTCTT